>JACEGR010002475.1:50937-128312 GCA_014170235.1 Listronotus bonariensis | reverse complement strand
AAAAAATTGACAGGCTTTTTCGATGAGCAAAAGTATCTGCCAGGTGAACTGAAAGGTGTGGTTGATTTGGATGGTTATATTTCCAAAACTAATAAAGTAAGATGTACCTTTATGGTAATATATTATACAGGGTGCCTTATTAAACTACACTTTTTTTAGTGTTAAAAAGATCTTTAAAAAAGCTTTAAGAAAACACCATCTTAGGTACATCTAACTTTATTAGTTTTTGGATTCAATTTAGACACACGTTTCAGCTCGCCTGGCAGGCACTTGTGCTTATCGAAAACGCCTGTCAATTTTTCTTCAAACCCTACTCTTAGTGAACTAAATCCAAGAAAATTTCAAGCCTACAGCTTCAGATTTTTTTTTTTATTTTTAAAAATATACAGGGTAATGATGTGCACGGCTGATTCCTGCCAGGTGATGATTTTCGTACTTAGCATGCTATGACTCATCACTACACAAATTTCTAGCCTTACAGGCCCAATGTTACTTGAAGGGTTCACTAGCTCTGGGACTAAGTAGACATCGGCTAGTTCTAATTAAAAGAGATGCTAAGTATACATATACCTACCCATAAGAGAAGATCAAGATTTAAAGAAAAAAACTCCCATTCCCTTTATATGAAATTGCCTGGATAAATTCAGTTGCAATATCAGAAATATTCTTCTATTTTTTGATTCAGTAAATAAAAGTTGGTACGTTTTAAAGCAAGGAATAGGACATCAGTCTAAAAAATAAATACGTTAATCAGTTTAAGATAAAATAAATCTTGCCTTTCATTTAAACTAATTTTTTTAAATATTACTTTAATCTTTCTTTTTGTCTTATGTTAACAAGAAAGAAATATTTTTTTAACAATTAAATAGAGGGCCTAGTTTCAAAATATACAATCCCATTTTACTTTTTAATATCACAGTAAGATAAATGTCCCAATAGTTGAATTTTTAGCACTAAATTTAATAAATCACTCTTTAAGCCATGACAACATCCATAAAAAGTGTTCTAACTTAAGAAAGAATGTTATAGGTTCTTTCTTAATTTTTATTTCATAAAACATAAAAATCCAATTTTAAAGATTTTAAACTTTAAAACTGTCCCCTATTATCGTATATTAATGCGGTTAAATATTTGTAAAATATACACACAACGCTAAAACTCTTGGACCCCCTCCCTGTAGAGCCAAAAGTCTTGGACCCCCTGTATATCTTGGTAATAAGGAATCCTACATAATTTTTAGTATAAGATAAAAATATTCTTTAATTTACGAAATAAAAAGATCACATACTTATTTGAAGATAAGAGTTTTTGTGGTTTTTGCGAAGATTTAAAATTGTTTAGTCACTTTTATTAAGTGTATTTGCACTTTTAAATATGCAAAGTTTACATTGGTTCTAACTGAAAATGCTTAGACATGAAATTTCTGTTTATAACAGAGCAAGAATAATTGCTCTGCATGAGTCGAGATTTTCCAATCACCATATTTCAGCCAGTTTAAATATTCCAAGATCTTCTGTAAGTCGAATCATCAACAGGTATCAAGAAACTGGAAATGTGGAAAGATTGCCTCGTAGTGGACGATCACGTATTCTACCGAAAGGGAGGACAGATGTGTTATCTCAATTTACCCGCCGAAATCGGAACGTAACTTCCCCAGCCATTAGAGATCATTTCCAAGGTACATTCTGCATTCAACCGCGTAATTTCCAACAATACCATTCGCAGAAGACTTTACAGAGCAAATTTACGGGCCAGAAGATTTTTAAGGGTACCTCTTTTATTGCCTCGACACCGTGCTGCCCGCCACCAGTAGGCAAGAAACCATAGGGAATGGCTTTTAGCCCAGTAGAAAAGAGTCCTTTTCTCTGACGTATCAAGATTTGGTCTGGTCAGTGATGACCATCGTTAAAGAGTATAAAGAGAGCCAGGGCTTCAATCAAGACTTAACTATCCTCGTGAAGTCGTTTCCTATGAAGGGAGAACAGTAATGTTCTGGCGGAGAATAATGTACAACCGTCGTACCCCATTAATTCGCATACAACAAAATATGACTAGCAAGATTTACATGGAAAATGTTATTAGGCCAATTGTCATTCCCCTCCATCATGAAACTGGAGAGAATTTCATTTTCATGGATGATAACGCCAGACCACATCGAGGCAGAAGAGTTAAGGAGCTTTTTAATGCTAAAAAATCAACAGATTAGAGTGGCCAGCTAATTTCTCAGACATGAATCCAATTAAGAATCTGTGGGATATTGTTTCCAGAGCTATCCACAATCGCAATCCACCACCTAGAACCGAGGAGGAACTTGCGGTAGCCGCCGTAGAAGAAAGGGACTGCATATCGCAGGAATTAATTAATAATTTAATCATTTCCATGCCCAGACGTGTAAACTCATTACTAAGAAGTAAGTGAGGGCCCACAGAGTATTAGCTGTATTTTCTTTTTTGTATTGTCATACAGGTAATTTTTGTGGCAATAAACGGTATTTATAAATTAACACTGTTTTTTAATTTTTTTGGTATTTTTTTATTTTAGCTACATACATGAGATCAAAATATTTTTTAAACTAAATTAAAATCAACATGGACAACAATTCGAATTAGTCCTTTTAAATTTTTTCTAAATAAATTAGAAGCATAAAAATGCTAGGGAGTCCAAGACTTTTGACGTTGTGTGTAGTATCAACGATTATTGATTTTTGCCTAATATGTTTTTAAATTGTTTTTGTAAAGCAGGCAATTTATCCGCAAAAATTATTTATAGAGTAGATTTATTGATTTCTTAGAGTTTTCATAACAACAGCTTACTTTAGTTATTTGCACAATAAAATCTAACACGTCCGAACTAATCTGCGGCGCTTTTGAAGAATGTAAACAAATAAAATATTGATGGCACTAAGTATACACGTTGCGCCTATCCTGATCGTGGATGTCCACTGATCTCGATGGAATGCAAATGTTATTACCTGCCCGAAACAAAAGTTAGTTATTTTATGGGCAAAAAACCGGTTTGTGCGCAAGCAAGTTGAGGGTAAATGCACCTAGCGCCAAACAGACTATCCGCATTTGCTGTATTCCTTTTATGCTCCAGAACCGCCCAGAACGACACCATAAGTGTTCCTTTTACAATTTTTTGACATTTTTTCATGTTGTAGAACCGTTCTTGACACTATTGACAGTTCAGAGAACGGTTCAGAACGGTTCTACAAGGTAAAAGGAATATACTAATTATCGGAAAGAATTTGTCGACGGTGTCCTGGTTTTCTGTTCGAAGTACGGTAGCTAATGAGCGTCACGGTCAGACCGCGGACGGAGGGTACGGGGTGCCGGTGTTTGTATTTTGCACGGTTTTTGAGTGCGCATGTTCGTCCACCCATCTATTTGTTTACTGCGCGAGTTCGTAAAAATCCGAAAAATGCTTCTTGCCACTGCGGATCTAAATGTAGGTTATTTATGTGGTTGTCCGACAGACATACGGTTTAACGGACTTTTTCTGGGACCAAATATGTACGTAAACAAAATTAGCTAAATTAGGTCGTTTAAAGGGAATGTATGAAAAGGAGACAGTCTAACGCTAATGCGGGCATGTAAACATTACTAATATTGCTTGTTTTGTTATTGCATTACTGGCCAATATACTTTTACAAATAGCTGATACGATTTACCAAAAAAAAATCTAAACAGAACATTTCAAAAAATATATATCATATTTTGTTCTTAAGTGGTATGCCAATAGATCAAATTTAATACTGCAGTAATTTAAGTAGAAATTTTTTTGTTTTTTTAATAAGAAGTTATTGCTGCATGCTGACTAAAAGTAATTTTATGAAACAAATCACTTTGAATCACTTAAAGAACTAATAAAAAGTAATACATTGCAAAAATAATAACAATAATTATTAGTTAGGGATTTGACATTTATTACGATACAAAAAGATGTCTTTTTTTATGTTTCATACAGAATCTCAGCTCAGAACCCTCTCTCCGGGTGCGTTTTGCCCAAAGCCGTATAAACTGTAGGCGCCCTAGGCTAGAATTCCCGCAGCACCTATTTTCCATCAAAAAATTTTTTGAAGAGCAAAAAAAAAAAAGGTCATTCTCTCCTTTTTGCGCCTATTTCATTCCAAAGCACCTTTTCGTAGAAAAATTAGTCACCAAAAATCATCACCCGACCTAAACTTTTTAAAAACTTTCCGGTCTAGCGCCTATTACTTTCCTGTCCCCTCTCTGGCGCCTATTTTTTCATGGCGCCCTAGGCTGTAGCCTAGTCAGCCTAATGGTTAATACGGCACTGGTTTCGCATGCCGAACAGAAATTTATCATACTGACTGATCTATATTTTATCTTCGTAAATATAATTTTACCTGATCTTGAAATAATTGACCAAGAAGTGCAACTAAAAACATTATGCCAGAACCTCCCACAGCAGTCAAAATCTCCGCAACTGGATTAGTACCACCACCATGCTAAAAATTGATACCAGAGGGAAACATGACTTAATTTTAAGCATTTTTTATAAATTATATTTTTTTGTAACAAAAAATAATTAATATTTTATATTGGAAGGCTGGTATGAAAATAAAATTACTATTATCCCGGGAAAAAAAAGTAGTAATTTTTTTCCGGATACACATAAACGTAAATAAAGTTAGATATTTAAGTTTAAAATAATTTATTATACAAAACTTACATTTCCTTTTACAGAAGTAAAATTAGACATGTTTTATCTTTTTATTATTCAAAATAACTATGAAATAACTACACAAAGTTCCAAATTTTTTAATTAAATACATCAAATCAAAAATTACATTGACAAATCTATATATTAAAAATGAGAAGCCCTAATTTTCAGACATGTTGTTTGAGACTTCTAATGCACCGATTTACATGATCTTTTTTTTAATAATCCTCTGGCTACTGAGACCTCTCGACGCTATTTTTTGAAATGTTGTATTTCTTTTTTTTCTATAAAAGCAAAATATATGATGTGCATGTTGTAGGCGGGTCGTCAACCAGTGATACTCCTAGAGCAACATGTGTTGCCTATACTATACATGAAGTGCAAGTGCAGAACTACACAAATCTACATAATGTTTAAAAAATGATTTTCTGGTTACCGAGACATTTCAACATTATTTTTAAGTGTTTTTTTTTTTCTGTTTTCTATAAAAACAAAATTATTTTTGTTTTTAAATAAAGAGAAAAAGTATCTGACTTGACTTCGTTTTTTTTTAATTATCGGCTATATGTTTGCGTCCACTCAATAAAGTCAACCGGCATCGGACACGGTTAGTACATAGATACGAGACCGCTTGGTAAGACCGTACGCCATTACTTTTTTTTTTTTTTGATATATTAAATTATTAATATGAATAATAAAAACGTAAGCTAAATTTCTAAGCAAGTTTGTGAATGAATAGTACTGTAACAGTTTACAAGATCTTTTTTTTTTAATAGTCCTCCTGTTACTAAGATTTCTTAACAGTATTTTTTATTGTTTTGTGGCCCATTCTTCTTTCTATAAAAAAAAATGTTTAAAATTTTCTCTACAGGAGGGTTAATGCCGCTAATAATTAGAGAGCCAGTGTTATGCCTTGTCCTTATGTACGGCAAAATAATGCGGAATACCTCGAAAGTCTGAAATCACGTGACTACAATATCGTAATTTAATTGGGCTTTTCGCTACCATGTTGAAAGTGACAGATCCGTGACATTTCCGTGACAGTTCTGGATTTTTAACTTTTTACGGAATCTGCCGATTTTCTTGTTAACTTTTGTGATCATCAAGTATTTTTGATAATATTATTAGTTTAATAGATAACCTAATACACATTTATAATTTAAATTTATGTTTTTTGCCTCTATTAACAGACGACTTTTGAGAATTGCGCCAATCTGCAGTTCCAAATTTACGCATTTTTGTTCACATGACGACTAGGCATAAGGCTACCTGTATGTATTGGACCAGACCTAAGATTTTGTGCAGTGAAGCTCCTATACCTACCATACATGAAATAGGGTTTCACTAATAGCCCATCGTTGGTGGCTTTGCTGGCGAGCAGGTATGACAGGTATCGATTTTGGCAAAGTTTTTAATTTATTTGACCACGTCTGTCTTTGGGCAATTCGAAAATACAGTTCATTTCTTTAATTATTTCTATTTAAAGGCTCTTTAACAGATCTTTTTAATGGTGATAATAAACAGGGTGGCGCACCACAAACGTCTCGGTTACTAGTACAAAAATGGTATTAATTTTTAAAACATTTTATTTACAGAAAGTTGTGGGTATTCTAGAAGCATAATTTAAAATTATAAGGAATTATACAGGGTACAACAAAAAAGATCCATATCAATCTTATGTTCCTTTAATCGAATACCCTGTATATTAGTTCATTTTTGGATTGTAGGAATAAAAATAAGGTTAGCTTTATCAGCGATCCCTATATTAAAAATAAAAGGTTTTAACGATATTTAGGAATTTTGGAAGAATCATGACCAAAAACAAAATTTTAATATATCCTACCTTACTTAGGCTTGACCTTGTATATGTTATATTGCTAGAAATTATACAAGGGTGTAAAGAAACTAATATTGAATATTAGCTACCTTGAGCTGCAAATTACTCGCTTGTTTTAAATGGAACACCCTGTATATTGATCTATTTTTGGATTTAAAGGATAAAACTAAGGTAGGTTTCTAAAGCAATTCCTATGTCAAAAATGTTACGTTTTTAAGATATTTGGAATTTTTGATTAATTTATTAAAAATTAAACAAAACTTAATTTTCCGATATAAGGTCGGTTTGTTATTTTAAACGCAACCCCCTGTATATTTTCCATGTTTCGTGTTTGTGGTACATGTGGTAGACGACCGCCTGACGTAGGTAACACAAATAATAGGTTATAATACCTCCTCTGCTAAAGGTATTTACCGCAACTGCTGACTTAAGGACGTTCCCAAGGAGTAATGCGACCATTTAAGTCTCTAGAGACGTTTTTTCTCCTCATATTGTAGAGAATATATATTTGTTTTGAAAAGTTTTCGAGGTTATATATTTTATTTACTTTCTAATTATTTTGCTATAATGAAAAATAATTGGTGATAATATTAATAATAGTCCAGGCGGTATACCTGATTGCAAAAAAAAATTGCCTTAGAGCAAACTTATGGCATAGCTTTTGTTAAGTGCATCCTAACTATGAGAGAAAAACACTTTCGGACTAAAATAATGCATTTTAGGGGATGGAGGAGGGGTGATTTTTAATGGTAAAAATGGTTTCTTCTTCAATTTCAAGCTAAATAATAACATCTATTAAAAAAAAGGTAAATATAAGAGTTATCGACATTAAAAAAACCTACAAATTATGTCATAACTAGTTTTGCCCTAACCTTAAAAATTTTTGAGAAAAGTAGAAAAAACTGTTTTTTCCGGTTTTTATTTTTATCTTTTAAGGTAAAATAAACAAGTTTGCATATTTAAACGCTATTTCTAATTCAAAAATATTTTTTATATAAAAATTTTTGATATTGAAAAAATAATAGCAATATAGTTCTTGAGCAAACTTCACATTTTTGAGATACCTCGTATAAGAGTACTGCTCATATGTGTGTTTTTTTTTAGAAAAACGTTTGGTATATCCCTAAGTTTTTGATTTTTAGTTTTTGGCTAAAATTCTTAGAAAAGCGAAAATGATATTTAATTAAACGTGTCCTAAAACGTCCGTCAGGATAGGAATTACATGTTAAATATGCAAATTTTAAAAGCTTATATCTCGAAATTTAGTACCGCAAGGCATATTAAAAAAATCCTATGTATAGAGGACACTTATAAGTATGTGTATTCAAAGTTTAAAATAAATCCTAAGAAAAGTGATTTTTTTGGGAACGTCCTTAATCTGTCTCTTTTATTTTGTTTTTGGCCTGTCGCAAATGGGTTAAGTGCAAATTTGGATAGTTAAAGCTAACAATTATTTATAAGGTATAAGATCTAAATAATTTACCTAGTGATACTGTGTAAGGCTTTTGCGGCCATCTTCTGCTAAACTTAGGTTTTTGGGCCATTCGGCCGTCGTTGTAGATTTTGTTTCCTTGACGTTTTGCCAGCGCGGGTGGTTGGCATCCTTAGAAGGTTCCTTGTAGACTACTTGGAGGAATGGCAAAATACTACACAGTGGTTTGCTATTGCTAACTGTGAGGTGACGAGCAATGAAAAATCCGATGTCCGACTCCGAGATTTGAACCCGGATCGCTGCGGTGAGAGGATGACACGTTAGCCCCTACACCACTGCCCGTCACTACTGACTGCTGTACTAGTAGTACGCCAGTAGTCTACTAGGAACCTTCTGAGGATGCCAACCACTCGGGCTGGCGAAACGTCAAGAAAACAAAATCTACAACGACGGCCAAATAGCCCAAAAACTTAATTTTAGCATTTACCTTGTTCATTCTTTGATAATAAAAAGACATAATAAAATCATTTTTACAGATAGGTATTGCAGAAAAAAATTACTGTTATAGCCTGGGAGGTAGCATTGTTGGAAAAACAAGAATACTAGGTTTGCTGATTTATTGATAGGTTGTCCTCCCTCCCCTTTCGGGTAGATATTTTGCTGTATGGCTGGCGATAGCGGCTGCGTTAACGCCCTGCTTTGACCTTGACATTTAGAGCTGTCACCGATATGTTAAAAAATGCAGACTTTATTGTTAATCGTTTCAAGTTTCATCAAGATATACCTAACGGTTTAGAAGTTAGAACGTGGGACGACTGTTCAATTAACAATGATAAAAGTGTCTGGCAATTAAAGAAAATTGTTTGGTAAACTCATCTAAAGACAAGAAATTTAAAATTAGGTTTCCTAAAATGTTTTTAAAACCTTGAATTATTATCTGTACAGGTAGGATGCAAACTAATAAATGCAACCATTAACGCCAGACAGCCCAGGGTGTATCCAGAAAAGGAAGGAGAACGACATATCAAAAAGTCAGCTGACCTAAAATTATTTTTCAAAAAACGTTGCTACCTCCTATACTCTTAACTTCAGTTATTGAAATAATTCAACGAGTATGAAGCCAAGCCCTTTATACAATGCATCTTTGTGCATGTTTGGTATATTTATGAATTTGTCGTAGCATTTTCTCGCACCTTTTTAAAATGAAATAATATGAAATGAAATGAAATCAAAATAAAATGAAATGAAATGAAATGAAATGAATTGAAATGAAATGAAATGAAATGAAATGAAATGAAATGAAATGAAATGAAATGAAATGAAATGAAATGAAATGAAATGAAATGAAATGAAATGAAATGAAATGAAATGAAATGAAATGAAATGAAAATGTATTTATTAATCATAAGACTGATTCACAGTAGCGGTGTCGTCAATATTTGAGATAGCTTGTGTAGAAAAAACTAAGGACTATATTTTTAAGTAAAGTAATACTTACAAAGAAAATAATATATGCATGACCGGTTACTAAAATAATTGCAATCCAACATTGAATAAATATAGTTGTATAATAAAAGTCTTGTGTGTTCTTTGCATAGCTAGAAAAAGACTAGATTAGATTAAGTATGTTATTACCCCTAATATGTTTGTCCCTAGCAAAAATCTAAAAAAAAATGTCGAAGTTTCTTTCTTGGAGAATATTTTTACCCTTGTTTGCAAAGAAATTATATTAACTTCCTAAAGTAGGAAGCCCGCGATGCTAGATGGGGATTTACTCGAGCGTTATGACCTATTGGGTTGCAAAGCTTACATGATAAGAATTAAAAAAATTATATAATGTATATCTTTTCAATGGTAGGGGAAGCGGGTATAGATTTTTTTAATATGTCAAAAAATACTGTTATTATTTTGGCTTCTGGAAATCGTTCGGATCGTTATGGATTATACAGTGAGGGTATTAAGCGCCCCCCTCCCTAATTTTTAAATGGGACAAGATATCAAGGTCAAGTAAATTTTGGGTAAAATGTCACTTAAATTACTTTTTGGCAAAGAAATAATTTTGATCACGTGGCCTAGTACCAAGGGTCACTAACAACTTTTTTCTTTTAAATGGAAAGGGGGTCAAAAATACGGCCAGCCGTTCCAGAACCATTTGAATTTTAACTTAAATAATGTAAAAACAATGCGATTTTAATGTCGTTGGCATGTAAGTATGGAATGGCTGGGCCGATTAAAAAAACGAAAGTAGATAATTAGAATTCCTTTTTAAATAACCTTGCTTTCCATTTGGAAAAAAAGTTGCTAGTGCTCCCTTGACAGTAAGCTACGTGACCGAAATTATTTTTATGCCAAAAAGTAGTTTAAGTGACACCCTTTTACAAAATTTTTATCCGATTTCGACATCTTGTTCTATTCAAAAGTTATAAAAGAGAAAACTTAAAAACCGCACTTTATGCATAAATTGGAGTTAAACTACAAACACTTTTAACTCTAAAACAAATGGCCCGATTTTTGAAAATAAAACGGCGATAAATAGGAAAACAAAATGCCTTTAAAATGAGATGATACCTGACCCTCTTTACATTTGAATAAAAAAGTTGCTAGTGCCCCCTTGACGCTGGACCATGTGACCGGAATCATTATGCCATTTATGCCAAAAAGTATTTTTTTTTAAATAACAAATGTGTTATTTAGACAATTTTGCTTCTTACCCATTCACATAAAATCAGTAAAATAATTTACCGCAATATGAGGGTGATTTATTTAGTAGTGGTAGACCAAAGTTGTCTTTTTTAAATAAAATAACCTGCATATTCTAAAAAAATTGATTCCACGATACACTCAGCATTAAAAAGTATATAATTATTTACATTACTATTTTAAAAACTGTTGCATTGAGATGTATGTCACCCTTTACAATTTTGGATACAATTTGTCCATAAAATCTAAATTCTTAAAATATACAGGGTCTTTTTGTCATTTGAGAAAAGACTTTGGCCTACCACGACTCATAATTACGGTACGGGGATGATTTCATATGTCTTTTTTTTATAATTAATTTGTTTTCTGGAAATATAAATCTAAACAAAATGTTTAAATTCATATTTCTTTCTGTAAAAAAGTTCCTATAAACATAGGTAGAGTCTTGAGTCATTTATAAGATACAGGGGTTAAAGTTTTTAAAAAAGTCGGTATTTTTCCAATATTCTGAAAACCCTTTAACCAATTTGTATAAAATTCGGTACATTTATTGAATGTAATGAGTGCAGTTGTAAACCTTTACCCAGATTAAAATGATTGGGTCCAGTGGCGTCTTAGTGGGCACCACAGCCAATATTCTTTAGAAAAAAAAGGTATGTCACTGACTTTATTAAAGTTTATAAGTATACTTTTTTCAGATCAAGCAATAGGAGACGCAACTTTTTATTTTCTTATATTTTCTTCGTTTCCCGCTCCGCTTTTAAGAAAAAAAATGCTTTCCCTTTAGGACTTTCTAAAAAGTAGCCCCTAAAAACATAAAATAAAATCCATAATTCAAAAATAAACAATTTAGATATTTCGACTTTACTTAATAAGGAAAATGAAAATTTCTGATAAAATACACAAATGCTTATTTATTTTGAGGTAAATTGTTGTTTTATTGTTTTGCTGTTTATAACGTATTGTCTATGGGTACCTTTTAAAATAAATTAAAGTAGCTTTAATATTTTTTCTTTAACCAAAGCTAGATATAAAAGAAAAAGTTCAAACTGCTAAAAAGGTACATTTTTGGTTGCCTTATCAGAAAAAAATGCTTTATAAAAATCTTAGTACTTTTTTTTCTCAATTACATTTGCTGTGGTGCTCACTGAGACGCCACTGGTGCCAATTTTTTTAATTTAGGTAGAGTCTTACAAGCGCCTTATTACATTAAGTAAGTGTACTAAATTTTATCTAAAATGGTTGAAGGGTTTTTAAGATACTTACAAAATACCGTCTTTTTAAAACCTTTAAAATGAAATAAAGCAGGTCCTGATATATGTTTAAAGCAACTTTATTTTATAAAAAGACATACCAAATTACCTTTTAAAGTTTCGTACCGTAAGAAACACCCTGTTGAGTGCTTGCATAAAGTCAGGACCTCACTCCTAACTTTTGAATTGTTCGGTATTTTTTATGAAAATTTGAGGACTTATTAAGACCATATAAACCAAATTGTAGGCAAAAAATAATAAAGATAAAAATGTTAAAGTGAAGGATGGGCGCCATACATTAAATTAAGTATATCTAACTTTATTAGTTTCGGAAATATGGCCATCCAAATCAGGTATTCAGGCAATTTTTAAAGTACCTCCATTTTGTAGTAGAAAAAGGTATTTTTTATATTCCTGCATTATAAAATACTCGTCAGGCGGTTTAAAATGATGTGCCACAATACCCCAATTTCCATTTAATTTCCTGTTACCAAATGGCGCCCAAGTCTTAGTTTGACATTTATATTTGTCATTTCTTTTCAAAAATTTGTTTTCGGTTACCTTGTACCTTGACAATGTTACTACTTAAGTTATCAAATTCTTATAAAAAACTGCCAAACAATTTAAAATTTAGGAAAGGGTCCTGTTATCGACCCTGGCTTAATTGTATGTGTGTTAAATACCTACTTGCAAATAATTATATGATGCCTTACACAGGCAACTAGTCTTTCCTTCATAATTTTCTGACAGGCTGGACTATCAAAAACATAATCCTCTGTTACTGGTAGATTTTTGGACAAATTTAATAACATCCATTTTAACATAATGATCTGTAAGCAAGTCAAACCAATTTTATTGCAAGTCCTTACGCTATGATGACGATTTTTCTGTTCTTAAAATTTTGGTTAGTCTATGCTTTTTGATAAAAAGACATTATGTTACAGGGTATCTTAGGATAGGTGTTACGAGAGACTAAAAAGGTTAACAGCAAACTGATTGTATCATTGACCTATTGTCTTTACAGAATAATAGATCTTGGGATTGCATCGTCCAAAGCTAAGAAATACATAACATTTTACATTTTACAGTATTATACAGGGTGAGTTATAACTTAAAATATAGAAAATCGCAAAGAGTAAAGCATAAAATATTTAAAAAAATTAATACTCACCTGATGTCTGAATTCATTTACTAAATATATTGTACAGTACGTGAAAGAGTTCATTAAATAAACCATGGGGAAAAAAATAATATAGTTAAAAATAATTAGTAAGTAGTGTAATATTTTTGGCAAGTTTAACTGGCTCTGTGTTTTAATAAGAGGAAATAGATTATTTTCGGGATCAATTCCATTATATGGGAAAAATATTACTGGCACAATAAACAGCCAGGCAATAAGAAAGAACAGAAGTTTTTTAACAATTTTTTATCTCTTATAATTTCCTGCTGGGCTTCCTTTTCCGCCCTCTCCATAGGCAAGAAATTGTTATCAACATATGTTACTATATTCTGAAATTGGCGATATTGGCTAATAACCATACTTATACTCATACTGGCCTAAAAATGCAATTCCATAATAATGGTGTCGTTTGAAATTCACCAGGACCCGCTCCACTAACGCGTTTTGCCTGCCTCACAGGAACTTATTAAAGTGGCTGTATCGGGTCGCGTATTTACATTCTATACCATTATACAGATGAGTGCCATTCTATTCCGCAGTATAATATGTATATTTAAAACGCGCATATGGTTTTTCCAAATCATACCGCGATACAGATAAGCGTCAATCTACAACATAGTAAGATATGAACTTACAATATGCTCCTATTTCTACTCCAAATTATACCGCGGTTCAGGTTTTCACAATAGTAGTAAATAGTTCTGTTGTGTCAATACAAAAACATTGTCGAAAATGTAATTTGAGATGGAAGCAAACCTAGGAGGATATAATAATGATTATAAACTTACGTGTACAAGTGAGTTAGCAATATAAAAGCTTCAAAATAGTTTCCATGTGGACTTTTCCTTCATATAGTAAATTATTTAAATTTTATAACCACATTTTGATACTAATTAAGCATGTGAACGAATTGTAGCCATTTTGTTAACTACTTTCTCGAAAATGGTAATGTCTCTGAAACGTATGTCTCACTCTATCCCATTTACAACCATGACCAAGAGAAAGAGAGTCGATAAAATTGATTGACATTTATCGGCTTCATTGACCATGCGTCGTCCTTCTCGTACTTTGACGAGATTCCAGTGGCGTAGTATTCGAGAAAATTATATTCAGATTTTGGTTTATTATATTTAATTATTTGTTACAACTGTGGATACTCCACCACCTTGCCCCAATTGTCTGTCACCCAACTGGTACGAAGCGGCGGAGCACCGGCAAGCAGATCAACCCCCAGCGCCTGACTGTCACTCAGGCACCGAGGAGCAGTCCGCAACCAGCAGTCGTGCTTTTAATTATTGTCTTAAGATTTTGATGCAACATGATGGGGCTGCGTCTCTCACCCGAATCCCCAAACATGCTGCAAAAGAAAGATGTTGAAATGCATTGACAATAATTAATAATTTTAAAGAACTTGTATAAGTGGTTACTTAACTATGCCTTTGTTAGCCACTGTGCATTGTATAGACATAAAGTGAGAAAAACGCTTCATAACAGTATCCAATTAGGTGTTACATATTTAAATATTGTGCATAATATATAATGTTATTATATTATGTAAATTAGTGATAATTAATTTAGTTCTGACCCTAAATATAAAGTTGAAAGATTACAGGTTAGACTTTTTAATGTTAAAATGGGATTGTTTTTATTTTTAAAGTTTTTCTAAACATTATTTTGAAATAAATATTTAATTTAGTTAATTATATAGTGTCGTCACTGTGTTCCAATTCAGACAAGAAGCCTCTTTTGTTGTTATCAATTAGTAGGATATTAGAATAAATAGAACTAAGATCATTAATATCCTTTCTTTTATTTAACGCATATTCGTTGAGGTGTATTTCCACCATCTCCAAGAAAAGTCTTTTATGTGTATTTTTCTCTGTATTTAAAATTTTTGTTTCATTAAAGTTAAAAACATGATCCGTTTCAGCGGTATGTTGAGCCAAGGCACAAGTTAACTTATTGTTTCGACAATCACTTTTATGTGACGTAATTCTATCCTTAAGTACCTTCGACGTTTGGCCAATGTAAGTTTTGTCACATTCAGAGCAAGGGATGCTATACACCACCTCTGATTTTTTAATATTGGATCTTTGCTTTTAAGTTTAGGGTATGTAAGTCCAATAGTTTTTGAGTATTTTGGAACTACCCTGATGCTGTTTTCATTTTTAAAAACCGATATAATCTTAGTGGTTACATCTTTAATATAGGGTATGGAGAAATAATAAAAAGGCTGATTTTGTGTAAGAAAACAACTGATTTCTGGGGAAACATTGCCCCGCTCACTACTCACCACATCATGACGTAGACCTGTGTTGAAGATTAATTTTTTAAACATTTTTTGTGGGTATGAGTTATCAAGAACAGGTATAGCTTTTTTAAGTTTTTTCCTAAAGGATGGATGGGAAATTGTTTCTACACGTTTTTTTAATGCTAGAACCAAGTTAATCTTGATTTTTTGATTTTTCAGTGTGATAGAGTGATAGAATATATGTATATATATATATATATATATATATATATATATTATGAAGCACAAGGAAAAAATTCCCTACTATCTTGGTGTATTATATAAAATATTCCACTCCCTTTAAAGAGAGTCAAAAGAAAACATCCTGCTTTTCTATGCTATCCACCACGACTCGGCTCCCCAGACCGGTTTCGCCTGCCTTACAGGAACTCATCAGTGAGGCTGTATCGAGTCGTGGTGAATAGCATAGAAAACAAGCGTCTACTTATTAGACAAGTTTCATTGTCTAGCGGTAGGATATTAAATCCTACCGTTGATGCCCTACTGAAATCGCATTCAGTAAATACGAGCGTCAATTGTAGCGGGGTGGCTATATATGTTATGAAGCACAAGGAAAAAATTCCCTACTGTCTTGATGTATTATATAAAATATTCTACTCCCTTTAGACAGTCAAAAGAAAACATCCTGCTTTTTCTATGCTATCCTCCACGACTCTCTCCCCAGACCGGTTTCGTAAAAGCAGGATGTTTTCTTTTGACTGTCTTTAAATGGAGTAGAATATTTTATATAATATATAATATAAATATATATATATATATATATATATATATATATATATATATATATATATATATATATATATATATATAATAGAGAGAGGTCATCGTTGCTGATTAGTTGGAATTCAAACTTGTAAATATTGGGGATTGCAGCAAATGAAAGACAGAATACTCTTTAAAGTTTTTCCAAGCTTTCGGAAATGTTTATTTCCATTTTCAAGGATACTGAAATGGATACAAAGTACGATGTAAGGTTATACAATTTAAGCAAAGAATGTTACGAACTTACATCTTTGTTGAGGTTATTTTATATGATGTTCATAATTAAAAACTAAACTATTAACATTGCAAGACGTAAGAACAATCTGAAGTCACCAAGAGAAAGCAATCGGATAAAATTATGCTAAGATTTACATAATTAATTAACGAATACGAATATTCACAAACCACCTGTTTAATCTGACATGTGACAAGACAGTTGAAAGACAGTTATTTAAAAGGTTAGGAAACGCACTGGTTGTGTTTGAGGTTACAGTTTGTCGTGTAAATTACTTTCTTATATGTCCGGTAATATGTCCCGATAAAGTATTAAAATTATTTTTTTTTAATTGACCGGAAAATTGAATTTTCCACTCAATTTTTTAAGCGGAAAATGCTATTTTACAGGACTAATTTACTTTCCGGTCCCTAGTTTACTTTCCGGTCTCTCATTTACTTTCCGGTCCCTGATATCAAAAAATCCTGTTAGCCATGACAAAAATTGTCAGAGTTCAATTGTTACTATTTGACAGTTCAAGATATTGTAAAGTAAAGAAAGCATCATTTTGCCAAAATGGAGTCAGACATGGAAAATCCAGATGAAATAATTGAAGCAGCCTTGCCTTATTGTCGTTTAAATATAACACTAAAAATTTACACAGTTTTTTTTTCCGGTCAATTAAAAAAATTATTTACGATACTCGACCGGAAATATTTTACGGGTCTCCTCAAAACTACAGGACTCGCCTACGGCTCGCCCTGTAAATGTTTTTCGTCGACCCGTAAAATACCATTTTCCGGTCTAGTAACGTAAATAGCTATTTTACAGAATTTTGTAACAACTTTTACTTAATTATACTTGGTATGACAAATAGATTAAATTGTTAAAGAAAAGATTTATTTGTAAAATTCTAATTTGGGTTTTGTTAAAAAAAAATGTAAATATATATATATATATATATATATATATATATATATATATATATATATATATATATATATATATATATAGTCGTATGTTCGATGAAATTGTTAAAGGTATTTTTTAATTGACCGGAAAATTGAATTTTCCACTCAATTTTTAAGAAAGCGGAAAATGCTATTTTACAGGACTAATTTACTTTCCGGTCCCTCAGTTTACTTTCTTCGGTCTCTACTACTTCTTCCGAACCCTCATATATCAAAAAATCCTGTTAGCCATGACAAAAATTGTCAGAGTTCAATTGTTACTATTTGACAGTTCAAGATATTGTAAAGTAAAGAAAGCATCATTTTGCCAAAATGGAAGGTCAGACATGAAAATCCAGATGAAATAATTGCCTTATTGTCGTTTAAATATAACACTAAAAATTTACACAGTTTTTTTTTCCGGTCAGTTAAAAAGAATTGTTTACGTGCTCGATAATTTTTACGGAGTCTCCTCAAAACTACAGGATCGCCTACGGCTCGCCCTGTAATGTTTTTCGTCGACCTAAGTATGAAATACCATTTCGGTCTAGTAACGTAATAGCTATTTAAGAAATACCTATAACAACTTTTGCCAATTATACTTAAGATGACAAATAAATTAAATTATTAAAAAAATTTATTGTAAAATTCTAATTGGGTTTTGTTAAAAGATGTAAAATATATATATATATGTAATTTGTTATATATATATATATACTCTCTCTCTCTCTCTCTCTCTCTCTCTCTCTCTCTCTCTCTACTCTCTCTTATATATATAAAAATAAAACAAATAGTGAGTGGTGTGACGACTGGATCGGCAATTTTGGAGTGGCACCACAGCAAACTGAGATAGTTAGATATACTTACCCATCGACGAGTGAGAGGCAAGGGGTGTTGTGAATTTAACAAAGTTAAAGAATTTAAAAATGTCCCACTCGAATAAGTAATAAAGAATGCGGTGCCAAAATCGTACTTCTTTATAAGAAAGTGAATCAAATACTATAAAAAATGACCCGCATTTAAAAACTTGAACTAGTTCGGTTGGGTTGAGGGATCGATGATTGATAATTATTTAAATATTAAAAACCATCATCTGTTAACAGTCTAAGTAGTGTTACTAATACTGCACTCGAATCGCCTCTCTCAAAATTTTGCAAAAGTTGTCGGAATTCTAAAGAGATATGATTCTATAGAAATCTCTAATGCTATAAATATAGAGTAAAAAAATTGAAAAATTAAAAACAACTGGTAATGAATGTTTTGAATTTTTTACATCAAATCAAAGTTAAACGTGGTAGAAGATCATGGGTGTACAACCAACATTAACTAGTCGCAGAAGATATGACAGGACACTGCGGGTTCAAGAATTCAGGCTGGTAGGCCAACAAAATTCGAAGAGCAGTATGGTTGAGAGCGGATGTGTTTGAGAAATCTGAAAGTGAATATTAGGTTGATTCAAACTAAGCGAAATGGCTGTAATTTTATTTTCTAGGGTTTGGGGGAGGGTAACAAATATGTCCGAGTCTCGTTTTGTATAAAGCAAAAACAACATCGGGCAGAAATACTTTGATTTCAGGAAGGCGTAGTTTATAATAGGTTATTTTAATCCATTTAAAATGCACACAGTGAAATGCTGGCATCCGCCAAAGCAAAAACAACTCTTAAAGTCCAGTGTAAGAGATATTTCTATGTATTAAGAACATATGACCGATAAATAGAAGTTTCAGAGCGGCCTTTGAATGCTTTTTAAAGCTGAAACTTTGTAAGTCAATCGTATTCAATATAGGTAGAAGCAATGGTAGACAATAGAGCCACCCTCATAGGCTTTGGCAGTACGAGGTACCAAAGCAAGTTAATTAATTGAAACAAAACTTTCGTTATTTTGTACAGTTCTTATATATGTTACTTGGGTAACTATTACAAGATATTTTCCCAATCGGCAGACAGTTTGGATGTTCCAACCCCCTTGGCAGACAAACATTTGAGTGACTAAACTGGTCCTAACTCATAATAATATTTTTAGTTATTTAACAAGATATGACAAAAAGTCTTATATAGGAGATGTAGATTTTGAAAAGGTATGTACTTAAAATATTTTGATGTATATACAAGTGTTCCAAAGATATTTTTTAAATTAACCTTAAAGCAATAACTTTATTTTTTGACACTCTGTACACATCAAAATATTTTAGGTCATTCTCATTCGAAAACCCTATAAACCTCATATAACACTTTATGTTATATCTTGGTCAACAACAGAAATGTTGGCCCTTATCGGACTATTGACCACCCCAAAATATTTTGTCTGTCAATGGACTGGAAGTGTCAAACCGGGTTCCATAGACTAAAGAACATTCTTTCTAATAGGTACTCCAAGTAACATAATGTAAAAATTTAGTTTACAAAAATGATAAAACCCAAGTTTTAATTTATTAACCTTTGGTACCTGGTACTCGCCAGCCAAAGCCACTATGAGTCAAACTTCATAGTCTACCATCGCTTCCTTAAATATGTCAAGAGGATAATTATTTCAAATTAAAATATCTTTTAAATAATCTTTCATTGTTTATATTTTGATTAGAACAAATGACTTCAATTCTATCAAATAGACTTTTTACAACTCCCTTTAACTATTATGGGGTGATTTTTTTTGACCGTAATAAATTTATTTTAATTCATTTTGCGCAAGGCATTTGTTGTTCGTGATATTATTTTTTTGCAAAAATGAAAAGAAAGATAGTTATTACGGTTAAAAAAAATTGTTGGCACAATTGGCCCTAATTATTATCATCACGTTTTTAATTTTTATTTTTATAAAAAAAAATCAACCAACTTTAAAAGAAAATTTAATTTGTAATAAAAAAAAATTATATTTCTTTTGTGTGACCAATATTGTTTTTTTATATAACCCAAGTAATAAAGACCGTTTGCACCCCTTTTTAAGATGGCGACCGATAAGGGTGACGACCCCATAAATTTAAATTTAACTTCACTTTGACCCCTCCCTTGATAATCCAAAAAATAAAATTGCGTCCCCTAAAAATGTTACCCCTTATCAGAGCTGGGTCGAATATTAAAATTCGGTATTCGAATACAAATACAGAAATACCGTTAAAAAATGTTTAAATACTGAATACTTTCGAATACCAAGAAAAAAGTATTCGAATGTTTAGTATTTATGAATACCTTGATTAGGTATTCATGAATACCAAAGGCCAAAGAATCTTGAAGAGCAAAAACGGTCCTTTCTTTTTAAAACAAATTCAAAAAGCAACAACACACTCACTTCTTTGTTTTTACGTTTTTTTAAAATGCAGTGGCGTTATTTTTTTCTTATAAAATATTTGCATTAAATCCATTACGGACGAAACTGACAAAAACTTTTTATGTACGTCCAAGTAGGTCATTTAATGTATAGAAGAAGTCTTACAAATTTCCCAAAAATATCTGCAATGTTTAAAAAGTAATGTACCCCAGTAGTTCCAAAAGTAGGACGTTTACAATATATGTTCATATACAGTTTTTTTGTTAAAGAATCTTCCCTAAAGTTGTCGGTAAAGTTAGTGGACACCCGGTATAGATAACATTTATATAAGACCGCGTAAACCTGACTAAAATCAGGTGGGAAATAAAAATGGCTAACTTTTTGGCATTGACAACTCGATAAATTGACAGGTAAACTAAGTGCGTTTTGTTTTATGCAATATTATTTTGAAAAATTTAAATTTCTTTATTGGATCCCGAAAATCCAGCGACTTGAGGAATTGAATCCCAAACAATCTTCCGCGTCAGCAGCGTTGCGCCCTGGTGCCTTGCACCACCCGGTAGGCATGCTCCTGACAATACTGCACAAAATGCAGACATAATCCGACTAACAATAGCTGACCCGTCCCTTGTCTATGCGTAATCCAATCTCGTTCTTTACGCGGCCTGTCTCGTCTTGACAATGACTAAATTTAAATACCGTTATTCGAATATCAGTATCAGAATACCAGTATTCGAATATCAGTATTCAAATACCGGTTTTCGAATACTAGTATTCGAATACCAGAATATTAAAAACGATATTCAGAATCCAGAATATCAAATACTGATCAAAAAGTATTCGGTCGAATACCAAATACCAAAAAAATAGATTTATTCGAATGCTATTCGAATACCAGCCATTCTGAATACTATTCAGAATACCGAGTATTCGAATACGACCCTACTCTGCCCCTAATGTAACATTTCAATGGACTATAAATACATTAATTACTTACATAAGAGTAAGAAAAGCTAAAAGGTAAAATAGGTAATAATATCAATATTGCCACGCCATGCATTTAAAATATACCAAATAAATTGTAGAGCACAGTAAATTATAATCACAACTGAAAGAAACAATTTAAATTTGTTTTTTACAACAGATAAGGTCATATTTCTTAGTGATCGTAAATACGTCGGCTGAAAATTAATAAAAATAGGATTAGTTTTGGCTTGAAATACAAGTAGTAGGGTCCAGCGCGTTTAGTAAAGAAGCCACCGACGTCATCATTATTTCCGCGAAATATCCTTGTATCTCTCTTCAATCGCGGTTTTGTGGCCTTTGTATCTAGAGTTTTTATTTAAAAAATTAATTACATTTTAAATACGGGTTAAGGAAATAACAGTTTTTTCAGTGAAAATAATGATGACGTCTGGTAGCTTCTTTACTAAACGCGCGGACCCTAGTAGGAAGCCCACGATGCTAAATGGGGATTTACCCGAGCATCATGGAGATCTTATTGGGTTGCAAAGAGGTGATAAGAAGAAATAGTAATTTATGTGACAGGTGCAACAAAGTGATACTCTTTTTACGAATGGGAAGTTTGACAGCACGAACCGTTAGATGAGTGCGGCAATCCCATGAGTAAAAAAAGACACTTTATGCACGTGTTACATACTATATTTTTTCCACGACCGTATACAAATTTCCCAAAATACCATTTTATACATATTTTATTCATCTAAACTTAGTAATTTAAATTCTTGCAGCGCAGCTATTATATTGCACCAATAAATCAAACCTCCATATTTTTAAGAGACAATAATTATTCTCTTCATATCTTATGCATTTATTATAAAGTTTTGGAAAATTGTATGTACTAATTTCTTGAAGAAATAATACTAAAACAGTATACATTTCTTTTTAATTTCTTAGTCATCAAAATTTATTAATACTACTAATTTTCAATAATTTCTAATAAATGAATTTGCAAACTGTCAAATTTTAAAACTAGTAACACATGAACTAAAAGAAATAATGACGAAATCAAAGAAAATTTGACCGTTTAGTTTAGTTAATGTCGCGTTTACTGGTTCATTGCATAAATTGATATTTAAGTTTGTTGTAGTAGGCATTAAAACAAAACATTAATTTAAATTGTAAAAAAGCTTTAAAGTGTTCAAAAAGTTACTTTTAACACCTGATGTCTCCCCGTGGCGCAGTGGACAGGAGAGCCGGTCTCGATTCCTAGCGGGGGGAGACTCATTTAGGTAGTAGTTATTTAAAAATAACGACCGTGGAGGCACTATCGCGTTGTCTAAAAGGTGCTGTGAAATGCATAACTGCATGTTTCAGTGCTTGGACAACGTTGACGGAACAGGGGAACGATGGGTTAAACATCTAATAACCCGACACCCACGATACTCTGGTATTTAGGCATATGCCTTCGCAGGATCTCAAAAAAGATAGAAAAAAATTAACGGTCGTAAAAAAAAGTACCTACATTTTATCACCGGTGGGGAAGCGGCTATATATTGTTAATATTTCGGCTTCTGGAAATCGTTAGGATCGTATTGAATTATATATTTTTTTGTTAGAATGTCAAAATGACGTTTCTTTTATAACTCTGGAGCTCTCAAATTGTCAGGTTAGAGGAATATACATTGTTTAGCATGTAATTTACTTACCCTTTCTGAATCTGAAGCTCTCAAAAATTTATGATGGATATATTTTTGTTTTTTACGACCGTCCCTGTATACGTCCCTTATATTTAGTGGAGGTGCTTAACCGGGTACAAAGGTATCCTCCGGTTCATCGATCTGCCGCGCTGGAGTAAATACCGCAATTCCCTTTGGGCTTCCCTACCATTGGGGAAAGTTGGACAAAAGGGGAAAAATAGATCAAAAGGGGTATCCTAATTTTTTCGAGAATATTACCGCTATCTTTTTAATTCTAAATTATAAGCCTATAAAGTTATATCGTAAAGTAAAGTTTCAACAAAATACAATTTGTTTTAAAGATATAGTTTATGAATAATATTAGTTTAAAAGTAGCTTTAAAACTAAATGTTTTGCTTTATTGTTAATTTATGATTTTTGTGATTTCAGAACAGAATTTTTTAAACTGCAATAAATTACATACTTTTTTGTTTTTCGCTTAATTTCGATTATTATGTATACTTATGTTAAAAACCCTGTATTTACTTAAACTAGAAAAGCTTGGTGGAATAAACCACCTTAATACCATAATACAGTATATCCACCGATGGACTTTTGCTATTTTATATTGGATCACGAAATTAAATTTTTAGACAGTCGTCTATGGCAACTTCTTAAAAAACAAGAATTATGTTAAGAAATTTATTTTGTTTTGTAAAGGGACTCCAAAAATATAAATAATGACTAAGATAAAAACTGCCTTTATCTATACTAATATATAAAGAGGTTAAGTTTGTAACTTTGTCTGCGGCTTTGTTTGTTTGTAGCCGCTTATCTTCGGAAGTACTAAACCTATAATAAAAATTCTTTCACATTTAGAAAGCTACACTATTTAGGAGTGTTTTAGGCTATATTTTACTATAATTAAACAAAAAGTTCATATCTTAACGCCCAACGAGAGTGATTTAAGAGGAAGGTTTATATGTATAATAATATTTAAAAAACATATACAGAGTGTTTAAAAAAATAGTTTACATTTAAAATTCGATACTACTTAACAAATTTTGATGCGATAAAGTGATTCAAGAGGAAGGTTTATATGTATAATAATAATAAAAAAAACATATGCAGTGTGTTTAAAAAATAGTTTATATTTAAAATTCGATATTGACGTTACTATTCTTAACAGATTTAAAGCATTTTTTTTATAGATCGAGTGATTCAAGAGAAAGGTTTTTATGTATAATAATATTAAAAACAAAAATACATTACGTGTTTTAAAAAATAATTTACATTTTAAATTCAATATTGACGTTACTATTGCAATTGGAAAAAAGTGTATAGGAATTATGCACAAATATCTATGGTTTATACAAAAAATAGAATTACCACACAGGGTGCGTAAAGATGTTATATATAATATGTATTAAATATAGAGATTTGCAAAATAATTATTGGTATTTAAAAAATTTTATGCAGGAGTACCAAAATTTTTTTATTAAGTTTCTGATGACTTTTTAACAGATTTTGATGCGTTTTTTTTTAATAGATAGAGTAATTCAAGAGAAAGGTTTATATGTATATAATATTATTAAGAAGTTTTACGGTACAAGCAAAGGGAATTGTTTTACTCTGAATTTAACGCGTGCGAAGCCGCGGGCAAAAGCTAGTTTTTAATAATTTAGCAAAATGTTAAATTAAAAAGGTTTTCAAAATTATATATAGATCTGATATCTAAAATTTTACATAAAATAAATATTTTTTGGTATTATATTGTTTTAATCATGTTTTACACCTTTTTTACGTAATTTATCCGGTTTTACACTTTTGCATTTAAATATATTTGACAATCTTTAACATTAATTATTGTGTTGTATTAAAACTAGAAACATTACGTAGAAAGTTTGCAAAACATGATTTAAAAACTGTCAACAAAAAAAAACTAATTGTTATTTTTTTGTAAAATTTCATGTGATATAGAATCCCCATTTCATTCTAAAACCTTTTTATTTAACATTTTGCTCAAATATTACAAATAAGGGCAGTTTTATCCTGGTCCATTTTCACATTTTTTTTCAGTTTTTGTAGCCCCTGTACAAAGCAAACTAAATTTAACAACGTAAATCTTTTCTTAAGGAGCAGAAACAGTTGCCATACACGACTTTCTTGACCATTTAAATTTTTTGTAAAATCAATCCGTGGCAATTCTGAGTACAGGTACTACACCACTTTAACGTTAGTTAATTGTATTTAATTTTGACAATAGGTTAAAAACCAAAAGACGCCTTAACAATTAAGGATACAACTAGAAAAGTAGAACTAATTCCTAAATAAGTTAAAGCTGCAACTAGGAGTCAAACATTGTAAAGTCGAACCTTTCAAATATTAAAAAGCAACTGCCAAGAAATATGTCTCATATGCAGAGGCGGATTAGCCTTGTCGGGGCTCCTAGGCAATGTAATTGTCTTTTTAAAAACCTTAAAAATAAATAAAACTAAAGGTGTTAACATAATTAAACGCCAAAATTTTTTTTATTATTTAGAAAAATTTTATATTTATTTAAGGGCTGATGCCTGCTCTGCCTAACGGATAATCCAGCCATACATATACAATGATCAGGTGACCAAGCCTCTGATCTCTCATTCTTATACTGTAGCTATGTATATTCTTACTCACATGCCTAGTTCTCATGTAACATAAATTGCGTAAATCCGGAAGTGAGAATTGGCGGAGTTTTCAAAAAGTCGTCCGTTTATAGAATCAAAAAACATAAATTTGGATTAAAAATTCAAAGAAAACTCTTTTTTACCAACAATATTAACAAAAGTACCTGACAAGCACGAAAGTAAATAACAAAATGGGCAGATTCCAATAAATCCATACCACTGATCTCGATAGATTGCCAATGTTATTACCTGCGCGAAACAAAAGTTACCTTTCATGAGCGAAAAACGGTTGTGTGCGCAAGCAAATCGAGGGTGAACGCGCCTGGCGCTAAACAGACCATCCGCATTATCGGAAAGAATTTGTCGACGGCGACCTGGTTTTCTGTTCGGAGGACTGTAGCTAATGAGCATCATAGTCAGACCGCGAACAGAGGGCACAGGGTGCCGGTGTTTGTATTTTGCCACGGCTTTTAAGTGCGCATGTTCGTCCATCCGTCCATTTGTTTACTGCGCGAGGTCGTAAAAATCCGAAAAATGCTTCTTGCCGCTGCGGATCTTAATGTAGGATATCAATTATCCATACTGCATGCCATGCAATTTTTTTTTCTAAATTAAGGATTTGCAAATAAATGCATTTTTTCACAACTTAACAAAAAACTGAAAGAAGTGAAATAGTCCAAGTTTAATTGTTTTTGATTTTTTTTAATTTTATATCAAATATGACATTTGCTGGGAAGATCATTTAATTAGAATCGGGTTAGGTTTCTCGTAGAGAAAGATCTGTTTTTTGGACTGTAGTTATAATTTATCAAATAAAAAACAAGTTAACCATAAAAGGTAAGTTTTTTCAAATAGTAACCTCATTTTTTATAACCTTATTGTTAAGCATTTAAAAAAGTAAGTGCGTATAATTGTAAGTTTATGGTTTTCTGGGGGTACGACTTTTAGGTTCACTAGTTTGTTAACATATCGATACACATATTTTTGATATAAAGTTTAAAATACCTCGGTCAAAAACGGTTCGGAGTTAGGTATAGGGCATTATACAAATAATATGGTTGGAATGTTTTGCCGAAAACAAGAAAGTAAATGATATTAAGGGTGTGTGTGTATATTTAAATTAAGGAAAATGACATCAACTTCCGGTATGACCGGAAGTACCAGAACTGTGAAATTATTTTAATATACCCTTCAAGGAATCAATCGTAGCTATTTATTTTGAGACACCCTGAATAATAAATTTAATATCAGTATAACTGTATTGGTAAAAAGGTTAAAAATATACTTCAGGGGTTATGGCATTGAAAAAATAAAAATAATGGTGTGCTTCTTTATTCAGTACACTTATGCAGCTTATAATTTAGGTACATTTTACACAAAAATAAATTTATTTTAAATGGTTACTATATCGGGAATTTTAAGCTAGATAGCCTAATCTTAGCCTTAATAAAATTACCAAAAACTAAAGTCTTACCACTGTAGGGGGCATTTAAAATTATTCTATCCATCTTGGTTTAGTAAAAATTCAAGTGAAACTAAATTGTTAAAAGAAAAATCATATTATTTTTGTGGCATTATGATAAATATATTAATAAAAATAATTATTTGTATCTTTTATTAAGTTTAAAGTTATTTTTTACAGGACCGTAGCAAGAAACTTTTCTTTTAGTTATTAGATATATTTTTATTTTTTAATTTATTTCTTAAGCTAAGCTAAGACTTGCTCTATTGGTAAAAGTCACAACTTTGTAAATTATTTCACAATAAAAAATCTTAAAAACATTATATAAAGAAAGCATAATATTTTTTAAATATCGTATTTTTCAGATAACAGGTTGAAACTATATTGATTTAAAAGTAAAAAAAAACATAAACAACTGGTGTTAATGCGTGTTAATACTTAAGAAAAGTATACCAATCTTGGGTAATTTCTAGAAACCTGCGGCCACTCCGATTTTAACGAAATTTGGTATACGGAGGTTTTTGGGGCGCTGATCACTAATCTGAAAGATTTTTTTGGCGTTCATATTCGTGATCAGCGCCCCAGAAAACCCCCGTATACCAAATTTCGTTAAAATCGGAGTTGCCGCAGGTTTCTAGAAAAATACCCAATATTATTACGGACATTAAAAATAAGTGTTTTTAGTTTAGAAAATTGTATAAAGTTAGAACCTTTAAATTTAGTCTGATAATTTATTTGAATAATTTACCTTCGATTTTCCAAGTTCTTTTATCAGTTTCAAAGGTTTTCCGAAATCGCCCGAATTATCCATTGAAAACTTTTATGCCATCCTGTACTATAGAATTTTCGCGATATTTCTCCAAAATTTTGGATAATTCTTTACTCTTCAACCACACTATAAAAGGGCGACCGAAACCTCTGATTTGATTAGTATAGATTCGTAGATGCGAGGTTGGTATAGATTCGACTTTTGTGGTGTAAACTTCGAGACATTGACAAGTAAAGATTTTGTCGTTATTGTTACCATAGTTTCATTGTTAATAAAGGTATAAAAACGTGATACGGAACATTTGGTGTCAGAAGCGGAAACAAGTCACCCGAAGAAAGTAAAGCGGATCGAGATTACCCGAGGAAGCCGAAGTGGTTACGAAGATTAAATGCTGGTATAGACCAGAAAGCAAACTGAAGTGATGGAGGAAATATGTGCACTAATTAAGCTAATGATAAAAAAACAAGAAGACCGTAAAAACGAAATGAAGACCAGTTTAGATGAAATGAGAATTTTATCACAGCCAAGAGAAAATGATGTTGCTTGAGTTAAAACTTATCAAAGAAGATGTTAAAGAAAAATTGGAAGAACAAATACAGCAGACTGTACAATTGGTTCAAAATCAAGTGCAACAAGTCCAAGAGCAAGTTTAACAAGTCCAAGGGCAAATGTACAACAACATAACGGCAAATTAAAAATATTGCCAGTACAGGTATAGTCTCAGGATGTGGTACTTTAGCAACTGATATGTAACCACCAACTTTTGACGGAAAGATACCGTGGGCTACGTACCTGAGACAATTTAAAGCAGCTGCAAATGGCAACAACTGAAGCCCAACAGAAAGAGCACGAGCTCTTGTACTTGCTCTTCGAGAAAAAGCCATGGAGGTGTTAAGAATCATTCCAGAAGAAAAGCTGTCCGTTGAATCGATTGTCATGTTGCTGGGGATGAGGTACGGCGAAACCCTCCACAATGCAACGTAACCATAGTTACTTTTATTGTTAATAAAGGTATAAAAACGAAGGCACGTGTTTTTATACGAGGTGATACCGAACAATATTTTAATAAGCACTTAGCTATGTACAGCTAGAGTATTAAATTTTTAATGTAAAAGGATTGAATTATTTATTTCTTTTAATAGTAAAATTTTGAATTTTTAGCAAAATGCCGAAAAATTATTTAAAACTTCGCATAGCCAAGTAACGCAGTTTGGCGATGCCTACATCGCAAAATATATAAGCTACTTCACGAAGGCCAAGAGCCTAAATACTAACGTACCGTGAATATCTTTAGCAAGGTAAGAGAGAGTTTGTTAACACGGGAATTAAAAACTTGAAGATTTGAAGGAAAGACCTCCGCTAGTAGCAAGGAAAATGGGAAGTTCGGGGTCTGTCTAGCTGGACAGAATAGGGATGCGTACGTGCGACTCCACAAGTTTTTCTGAAGGAGAAGCAGTGGGAGTACCTATAAAAAGCGATAATCCCCTACAGCCCGACGATGGGCTGTAAACAAAGGTTCGTAAATAAGGCAAACGGCTTTTCTTTGAATGGTATTAGCAGTGCTCAGTGTTGTGGGGGACGCCATACCCCAGATATAAAAACAATAGTTCAGAGGGGATCGGATTTGGAATACATACAAAGTGTATTAATTAGAAGAGGAAAAATACTTTTTCGCTCGAAAAAGAAATCCAAGATTTTTTGAATCTGCTGCATGCCGTGGCTATAGATACAATGTGCTTATGCCAGTTAAGGTTATTCTCAAATATGACGCCTACAAGATTAAATGTGTCTTGGCTCTGCAGAACTTGGCCCCGTATAAGTAAAGAATAAGTATTTGATGACTTTTTCCGCGACATACAACATTATTGTGTATTGGATGCATTAATTTATTGGGATCCTGAAAACTGGAGTGAAGGGTATTATCGTCAGCAAAACTATGAATGGAATTTTTTGTGGAAGAATACTGAGCCCTGAGGCAACCCAGCATTAATTTGATGACAACTTAAAGACAGACCATCCACAATAACTGATATACGTCGATCAGAAAAAAATCAGAGAGCAATGAGTTTTGTTGGAAGACCATCGAAGAAAATTTGTTGAGAAGCGTCTCATGCCAAACTTGGTCGAATGCTTTGAATATATCAAGAGCAACAATCTGGAATTTACCTAGAAACTCAAGAGATTTTGTCCAGTTGTATGATACAAAGAAACGAAGTTTTGCTTAATACTTAGGGCTTTGCGAATTAAACAATTAATTTTTCCATTACTTTACAAAGAACTAAAAGAAGTAAAGTATGTCTATAATTAGATGAAGAAGTTTTATATCCTTTTATGAGAATAGGCAAAACACGTGTAGCTTTCCAGCTTTTCAGAAAAACACCCGTGTCATAAGAAATTCGTAGGAGCTGAGTCAAAATGGGTGCAAGTTCTGGAGTACTGTTTTTAAACGACTGCTGGTATGCCATTCAGCCCAGAAAATTTCTTTGTGTTAAGAGAAGAAAGGATACGCTTGATGTGTTTTGCCTTAAAAATAATATCGGGCATTTTATGAGGAACTGGGACAATAGTTGGAATATAATGCTTTGTGGGACAGACAAGGGTAGAATTGGCCGCAAATTGTTTGGCAAATAGTTCGGCCTTTCCAAAAATAATTTTATTTTCCAAGGTTAGTGGTGGAAATGAACTGGTACAAAAATTCATACGCATGTTTTTGGCAAAGGACCAGAAACACTTGCTGCCATTTGAGTAAATAAGAACTTTGTTTCTTGTGTGACTGTGCGACTATTAAAAGGGTCTTTGCATTCTGAAATAGTTTGTCTGTAATGGTTCTTTGCCTCTATGCTAGCCTGTGGATTTTCTGGAGTTTTCTTTGTTGGCATATTTTGTTGCGAATTGTAGAATAAATTTATTAAAAAAAAACAAACTATGAAAACTAGGGTTAAAACTTAAATAGGTCCTAGTTGCTAACGTATTTAAGTAGTATTTAAAATTGTTTTCTAACATCCAAAATTTTGGCTAAAAGCCTATTAAAAGTTACATCGAACACAAAAACATAAAGTTTTCTTAAATATCTATTCACAGAACAGTGAATTTAATCCAGCACCCACCCAAATGTGTATATAATTTTATATAAATAAGTATTATAAAAAATGCCTTTAAAAAATATTGATACTTATACCAAAAATAATAAAAATAAAATAAATAAAAGGTAATAAAAATGTAAGAGTATTGCTGTCCTCAATATGTCTTCAATTTTACAAAAAAAGTGTTGGATCTAACATGTAGTGTATAATTTTTTTTTTTTTTTAATTTGAACCAAAATATAATTTTTTCACTTTTTAACGTTTACAAGTTAATTACCAAACATTAAACGGAAGCTCTCACGTTTTTGGTCAACTAAGGAATCTTGCTTTTTGGGTTTGGACCACGTCAAATTGAAATCGTTTACCGATGTTTTGCCATAGATTTCACAATGCATCTTCAGGGATTTTTACTCTGCGAGATTCGAACACTAAATCATTTAAAATGAAACACAAGTACAAAGATATTTTAAATAGCTTTACCCTAAAAATACCTTTTTGATATGTTGATTTTAACCAAGTAGTTTTGAAAATATGGCTATACAAATAATTTTTAATAAGCTTATTACAATAATGGCCGTAAATTCTTCTAATTTAGAGGGTTACATTTCCAAAACAATTATAGATGGATATATTAAATGTAACACTTTTTTCAAGTTATTTGAAAAACATTTTTAATGATAATAAACATATATCTAGATGGTATTTCATTTAAACAATCAAAAATCTTGTCGTATCCTGTATACCTCAAGAAATAAAGAAAATTCTGTTAATTATTCTAAAACTACAGAATCAACCTAATATTCTTATATGTGTATTTATTTTGTATAAATAAAAATACAAAAGTTAAGGCGGTGTAATTTTATAAGTTGACGTGTGGAACCAAAAATCTTAAACTAATAATAAATGTGTTAAACCATGTTAAAAAAGAATATAATATGGTTAAAAATCAACGCCATCCCTGTAAAACCATTTTAAAAATATAGAACACAGTAGTTTTATTCTTTTGACTTTTGATGTAAAATTAATTAAAGACCACATTTTTTTTTGTACTGGGAATAATACCAGATGTAATTCAAACATATTTTAAACAAAAAGAAAAAAAATATCAATAAATTATTAGACACCAAAAAGTATAAAATTGCTTTTGAGTAAAATTGCTTATTATTTGAAATAATAAAATCTGTAGAAAAGGCACTTTACTTCTAGGGAGTATTTAGGGTCAGACTACTTATGAGGACAAGACATACAAACCATTAAAGAATTAAAGAGTATCTTAAACCGACCATCTACGTCTTTCTTTGGTTTCATATAAAATATAATGACAACAAATTTCTATCACTCAGCAACTTCAAGATACTGCACAACATCAACCACCAGAAGTGCGTTCATAAATAAAATGTAAAGTAATCCTTGTACTCTGTAATGGAATCAAAATGACATTTGAAATGTGTTACATTGTAAAAGCAATTTTTGAACGCTACTCAGGAAATGAAATGTAAATGTCCCTTGTAACCTGGCATGTAACGGAAAATAATTAAAGATGTTTAATTATTTATTTATAAACTAATATCAATTACAATCTTAATATACTATACATAAAATTATAAACAAATCAATACTTATTAATGCAATACATTTTAAAGAAACCTGTATATTTGTGTTTGTATAAAGATATTCTTTTTGAATTTAAAAAAGTTTCTAGGTTTTTTTTGATTTTGAGAAAAATTAGTAGCTCATAAAAAGAGCCTACAAATGAACAAAGTTGTTCTGACAACCATAGTAGCATCAGCAAAATATTTTTTGTTTTTTTAAATATTTAAATCTAAAAATTATAAAAATTTCGTTTGTTTCCTATTCTTTGAAGAGACAAATATGAAATACGCAAAATCGGTAAATTGTTACCGCGCTCGTAAGCACGGTAAAGAATGTAATACAGAGTTACATTTCCAGACTATTTTTGAACGCTGTTAGACAGAAAGCAGTGTAATAAATAATACATTTAGGAACGACCTCTGTAACAGAAATGTAAGAAATGTGTACTTTGGAATGATTTATGAATGTTCTTTAAAGACTAAGAAATCGTAAGGCATTCTCTTTTAACCTACTTTACAATCAGTAATTTTAACAAGTAAGGTAGACTATTGCGATTATTAATGTGCAAAAACTATTTATTACCTTACTTTTAGTGTCATCCCGATAATGGCCTAGCTTAGGTCAAAAGCGCTATACAAATTTTAATAAAACATTTTTTCCCTATAACCAAATTTTCTTTTCACTCAATAAAATGTATACTATTTTAAGTAATATAATTTAAAAGATGCACGCCACTGCATTAAAGCCGTCTTGCCTTTAGCACATATTAATGAGCTGTGCCCGCTTAATGAATCACGGGAGATCATTATAAGTGAACCACGCACAAGATCCTTAACTGTTAAAAAGAAAACTCTTACTCCCCATTATTATAAGGGTTTGCTTTAAATGAGACCTGTCTTATTTTTCTGTCGAGTTTTATTGACGAAATTGCTCTACCTCAACGTCTCTTTTTTTTTTAAATATATTGACAATTCCTCGTTACAGATTTTATGGTTTAGAGACATATAAAAGAGAAAGAAAATTTTAAAATTTAATTTTCAATAGTTGTTTTTTTTTATCTTGTAAGTATATAGGGCGTCTCTAAAAGCCTGTAGGGAAGGTCCGGAAAGCCCCGCCCATCTAAGCATATTTAAATATTGTAAAGTGTAAGTAACGTATCGGTCTCCATTAAAAACGGCGTTGATTGCGCAAATTTTTTGTTTACATTATGGTATACATACTTAATTTTTAGATAGGTCCACATTTTCAGTTAAAAAAACTTAAAATAAGGACCCTACTAAGCTTGAAAAGCTAGAGATAAACTCGCTTGACAGTGACTTGATCGTTTTTAAGTCAAGCCTGAAAATAAGTAGGGTTGACTTTATTGAAGCCAGATTAGAAACACGTTATAAAACGATTCAAGCGGGCTTAATAACTGCCTAAGTTCAGATGAATGCTTCCTTGAACGTCATCAGAGTCAATTTTATATATGATTTTGACATTTTTATACAAAATATGAGTGGAAAAACAGGTGAAAAAACTTTAAAACACGCTTACACCAACAACAGTACACAAAACGGGACAAATTAAAAAGTGAGGTTTGTTTTTCATTTGATGTCTACTGTGAAGTTGGATGCAAAACTGCCGCATGCTTACGACGATGGCCTGAAATGTACTTGACCTCGATTTTCAATCGACTTTCAAGCCACCTAAATAAACACATAGACTTGGAAATCGTGATTGGCCACATACGATCTTCGTTTGCAACAGACAAAGGGTATTGGGTTGATCAAAATATGAGATGCATGATGCGTGTTCCTCCGATACGATCGATCAGTTGACAGTAGACTGCTCAGTACAGTAAGGGCCAGGCAAAGCCGTTAACCTACCATTACCCACTTGGAAGGTAAGGGGTGCTAAGTGAATAGACGATTGGGTGCACAGCGTGCCAACCCATGACACCTGAGTCCGGGAGCTAGAAGGCTTGTTTCGCCCATATTACGTCGTTCGTATTTATTTCCATTGACTCCTCTTTTGCGTCGTCACTCGCTGTGACTTATCAACCGACTTCCGTAGAGTTTACTCTGCTCGGACCACTGATCTGGATGGATTGCGAAAAAATGTGTCTTGCACTTAGGTACCAATCATCTCGGGAGGTAGACACGCGGGCTCTACGTAGACTATCTGCATCAGGAAAGAATTTATCAACGCGTTGTCTTGTTTTCCCGTTCAAAGCATGTTCGAAGTACGGTAGCTAAAGACACACAAATTAAGTGTGTATTAGTCTTAGGTTTAATTAAGGAAATAAAAAAGATTTACCCAACCAGAAGTAACCTTGACCCACTCCTATAATCTGTCTTCGGTGCTTTGGTAAAGTTCTCGCCATTAGAGAAGATGCCACGGCGTCATCACTTCTGTCTCACTTTTAATTATTCTCCTTTTTGTTGCTCGCACACGATGTAAACGACGCGTTTAGACAGCGATAGTTGATTGCCGTCTTTATTTGTACGACGCTCGTGGCATCTTTGTAACTGGTTTTAGTCTACTTGATACTCGAATATTTTCTACCGAAGACAGAGTATAGGTGGGGGGTCATGCTTAGTACTGGTTAGTTAAATCTTTTTTTAATTCCTTAATTAGGCCTCCATCAAACATTTACTACCATATGTCGTCATTTTTTTACAATGTATTCTTTTAAAGCATCCGCTACTCGAAACAAAGATAAAATAAATTGTTTCACATACATAAACAATGTTATATGATAAGTTATTATCTATAATAGTTTGTTAAAAACACAACCGGTCAAAATCATAAAAAAACTTCACCAAATTTGTGGTAATAAAATATAAATCATTACGTGTCGGGGCGAAAAAATAATTAAGATAAAGAAATCTAAATTGAAGATTATTTTCTATTCTGGTTAGGTGGGTAAGGAGTACACGCCTTAATTAGGAAAGAATGGGACATCTTCGGTCCTAGTCCCGGAGTATAGAACAGGGTCAGCTCGCTATACCCTGGGACCAGGACCGAAGAGGTACCATTTTTTCCTAGATTAAAGCGTGTACCCAAGGAATTACCATCGAAAAAATCTAGTTGACTGCTATTACACCCGTTTTTAAAGGTACTTTATTAGGCATTTCTGGGTAGTTAAAATAAAATATTGTTTTTGATTTTATAAAAAAAAAACTTAATTTTTTTATGTTTTATGGGTTGTGGTTATACAAACATCAAACTACTTTTGGTGCAAAAAAACCATTCAAGGTTTTTCAAATACTATGAACTTAGTGTATGTTTGTATTATAAAATGTTCTGGAACACACTAAATATTTTAAATCAAATTAAAAGCACAATTTTTTCTCTTATTTATTGCCAAGCATTATTAGTGCTGTAACATAAGAAATATGCTTAATTAATGTATCTACAATCTACTTAAATGTAGCCACAATAAAAAATATCTTGTTAAGATTAATTAGCAAACGTCGGTATGACAAGACTCTAATGAGGACTCTTGTCTGATACTAAAGCGTTAATTAACCGCAAAATATGATATTCTCATCGGATTTCAACAATAACGCTTTTTACGTTTAAATATATCCTAATATAAATAGAGTTTTAAAGTTTTTGTGTTAAAATTAAAACGTAAACTTAATTAAGAGTATGGTGATATAAATATCTATTGGCCTGATCTGCAAAAATAAACGACGAAACTTGAAGTATGTGTAAAGTGTGTTATTTTAAAAATGTATTTAACAGCCTCACAAAAAAGTTTTTACACAAGAGTCAAACATATGTATTTCTATCTATTTTTAACGCTAAATTTGATCTTAAGCCCAGAAATGGCCCTACACATCTGCAATTGGATCCACGCCCACGCCACGGGCCGGAAATGGTCTTTATAGGCCTTAAAATATGGTTTGCAGGATAAGGCAAGGTCGAAGGCGCATTCTGAGCTTCGAAATTTAAAAGTACATGAAAATACCACTGTCGCTGCTGCTGGGACTTCTAAAACACGATTGTTGTAATTGCTAACGTCTGAAACTCGATTTTTCAGCCCTGCAGAGTCAATTTCCCGGTCTCAAACTGAGAATTTTAGTTTGCCGTAGACCTGCCGAGCACAAATCCAGCTTTGGCCGTGGGTGTATTCTGAAGCAATCACGACCCCGCCTTATCACGGAAACTGTATTTTAGGATTCCAGACGTGTAGGACCATTTCTGAGCTCAGGATTGGATTCAACGTCGAAAAACATATACATATGCTTGATTCTTGTGTATGAACTTCATTTTTTTGTGGGACTGTGTTATTGTTAGAGTTTGTTTTAAAGGTGTTGAATGTTTGGTCATGGCTTGTTGTTCTTTCTTGATACTGCCTAAATTTACATCAATTTTTGCAAATAACCAATTACAACTTTGATGCATAATACATTAATTAAACAGCAACATAACGCATTGGTAAATGCCGTTTAATTTATGTATTATGCTTCAAAGTTGTCATCAATATTACTTCGGGTAAAACCATCAAGATTTCAATTGCTTAAAATTAATGTAAGAAAAAAAATCTGTCACTTGGGTCTGAAGTCTAAGAGAAACAGTTAGTTATTAATCAAATGTCAATAACTATCTTGTACGGTTTTCGATATTTAAAACATTTTAAATATTTTCATTTTCTATGAAAAAGTTGAGTCAATGAAAAAATTATAAATGTTTAGTATCCATATTTCGAACAGAAACGACTAACCAGACCTATTTCGGTGCCTTACTGTGAACCCATGTATAACCTAAAAACATTTTTAACTTAAATTTTAAATGAGTGTTGTTTTGTGATTTTCACAGATTTAAGATTTAGAATAACTGTAAAGTGTTAGTATTGTTAATATAGGTCGTTATTATTAAATATGTTGCAACGATATACATAAGCCAACTAGGTCTTATTTTAAAGATAGTAAAGTTTTTTTAAGGAGAGAGAAGCAGGTAATAAATTAATTGTAATTTTTTTTTAATCCCATTCGTTTAAAGTTTCATAAGTTTAATAAAGCAGTTTAATAAATATTTTAACCAATAAATTAAAACGTCAAAAGTGCTCTTTTGGTTCCATTACAAAAATTCAGTAATATACAGGGTTTCTTATTTATTAAACTTGGGATTTGTATCCTTACACTTTTTCGGAACCTCCCGTATAGTTTCTATAGGATTCGTTTTTTTTTCAAAAATATGAAAAAATATGAATTGTTTTAAATAAAAAAGTGACGTAAATTTTGAGCACAAATAACAACTAAATAATAATTAGCTAATTTAAACCAATAAACAAGTTAGGATGGTGTTTGTTATGTCCATTAATACTCTAATAGTAGTTGTGATAAAGTAAGTGTTTATCTTTACGCAATTGGAGTTAAAATAAATTATGGTTTTAAAATATTATTTAGAACTATTTTTGACAAAAACACAGGAAAGTACCTAACTTGTTTTCCATTATTGGTTATTATTTAGAATTTACATTTTTTTTAAATAATTAATTTTCGCTCTCAAGTTGTTTTTCTTTTGCAATATTAGTCCTTGTTTGTCCCTAGCAATTATTTCTCAAATTTATGCTTATGAGCTAAGAATCACTCTGTAAAACTAATACATTTCTAAACCAATTATTATTTTAGATAAAATAGTTTTGCACAACAATAAAAATATCTGTTCAATGAAAACGGTAATTCTCTTAAAGGAGATTTTTTACTTATCCCTTGTATTAGGGCAATTGATATTAAAAAAACTGGTAATCATTTTATCCCGTGGCAACATAACTTTAGAGCAAATAATATAGAGAGCAGCTCTAGACAAAATACGCTAAAAGTAAAGTGTGCTCACTGCTGGATTATTACGGCATTCATTAGAGTTTGCTAATTACTCATTGCTCTAATGAATAAGCACTAATGAACCACTCTGTGTTAATTAAAGGGAGCGACCGAGACACTGGCAACCAGTGTAGTAGCAATAGAGCCGAGTTTGGGACTTTTTCTTTATTTTTGCAGATTTTTAAGTATTTTTACAGTAAAAACTTTTAGCATGTCTGAAAGTAATTATTGTAACTACACTAAACCGGGCAAAAAATATAGACTTTTCTTTTTTTTTTTTGAAAATTATATGGAAAATATTGTTTAGGAAGACAAAAAGAAAATATTTTGAAGATTTCAGCCCCTAATATTAAAATTAAGAGGTCCCTCTCCTTTAATTTAGATTTGTTTTTGTACTTTCATTTTTGCGTCAAAGCTTTCTAATTATCAAGGTAAAAAAATATGTGCATATGTTAGAGAATTCAATTGCCTACAAAAAACATCTTTTTGAAACTTTTCGCTAGACGAACCGTTTTCGAGTAATCAAGCTTTAAACATTAAAATATTTTTTAGATTTGCCTTTTTTATTTTGGAATTTTGTAACTCACGGAAACAATAATATACCGGGTGATGCATCGCCGGGCGGGACATAGGAAATCCCATGTAATTTTTAGTAGGGTCAATTATTGGTTCCCCTAATAATTTTAAAGAAAAATTCTTTTGAAGTTTATTGAAGAGCATGCAAATCTACGTACATGGTAAAAACTTTAGATTTTTCGGTTAATCCGTTTGCTAGTTAGATGCTAATATATTTTTAAAAATTTTGACATTATTATCGCCTCATATTTATGAACAACAATAAAAATACCAGCTAGCGTGACATTACGTTGTCATTTTGAAATTTAGTGCTTTATTATTATCAAAAAATCGTACAGTAAAAAGATTAAAGTTAATTTATCCAACACTTACATATAATATCTACATAATTGATCAGATTTTGAGGATATAAAGTGTACTATAAGTCACTAGTGAGCTAAAGTACCCTTTAGCTCACTAGTGAATTATAGACAATACAAAATTTTGTTGCTGGTGTTAACAATGACAAGTAACAAATAATGGATGACGTTTTCAAATTATTTTCGATATTAAAAACGATTTATACGAAAGTGTTGGATAAAATTTTGTATTAGACACGTGAGTTATTACATATAAGTCACTTAAGAAAATTACCTCTCTCGCCCTTCGGGCTCGAGGAGTTAAACTTTTCTTGCGTGACTTATATGTAATATAACTCACTTATCTAATAAATAACTATTTTGATAATAATAAAGCACTAAATTTTAAAGTGACTACGTTATGTCACGGTATTTTTATTGTTGTTCATAAATATGAGGCGACAATAATGTAACAATTTTAAAAAATATATTAGCATCTAACTAGCAAACGGGTTAACCGAAAAATCTGAAGTTTCTACCATGGACGTAGATTTGCATGTTCTTCAATAAACTTTAATAGAATTTTCTCTAAAATAATTAGGGAGCCAATAAATGACCCCATTAAAGATTACATGGGATTTCCTAAGCCTCGCCCGGAGATGCATCACCCAGTATAGAAAAAAACAACATATATTCTTAAAATTAATTTATAGCCCTACAAAAATTACTTTAAGTTAAAGCGGCGTTTAATTAAATTAAATGCTTTATTTTAATAAGCATTATTAAATGTACGTAAATTACATTACATTTTCTTATTGAATTACAAAAAAACAAATAATTAAAAAAAAATTAATAAGCAGTAATAAAAAAAAATTATGCATATTTATCTGCAAAAGAAAGTTTTCCAAACGTTTGGGATAAAATCATAATTTTTAAACGCAAAGTTGTGAATGATGATTGGTCGAATGGTCGCATAAATGTAAAGTGTAATAGGTCGTTAAATTTAGAAATAAATAACAAGTTTAATAAGGTAAAAACCTAATATTCCGCTTATTAAAAAAACACCAAAGTTGACTATAATGACTCAAAGACGAAACATCGGATCCTAAATTAAATGGCATCATTTTGTAAAACAAAACTAGACTAAGTACTAACATACAACCATATACAGTGTTTGTCTAAAGTCAGGACTCCCCTTCTAATGGTATGGTAATTTTTCATTTAAATTTGATGACTTTAGTAAAATAACATAGACCAAATTTTAAACAAGAAATGACAGATTTAAATGTCATACTGACAGGTGGGCGCCATCGCCAGATTGAAAAAAAAATTAAATGGAAAGGGGGTGCAACATCATTTTAAAGCTCCTGACAAGAACTTTATAATCCCAGAATATAAAATGAATACCTTTACCTCTCAAAAATGTCGGTACTTTAAAAATTACCTGAATACCTGATTTGGATGATCATATCTTCAAAACTAATAAGGGTAGATATACCCTATGCGGTATTTTCTTAAAGGTCTTTTAGATATCTTTTTAATGGTAATATAATAAACAGAAAAAAAACTATACTTTTTATCCTACTCTGTATAGTATCACCAATATTACCATTAAATAAATCCTTATGAAAATAACACATTAAGTGTATTTAACTTTATTAAATTCAGAAATACGGTAATCTTAATGAGGTAATTTTCAAAGTATCGCCATTTTGCAGTAGGTAATGGCATTGACTTTATATTTTGGGGTTTTAAAGTACTCGTCAGGAGGTTTAAAAGTTATGCCACAAGACTCCCTTTTCATTATATTTTTCGTTTTAAAATGGCGCCCAGCTGTCAGTTTGACATTTATATCTGTCATTTCCTGCCTAAAATTTGGTTTATGTTGTTTCACTAAAGTCCTTAATTTTTTTTTAATTCAAACAATTTAAAATTAAAGAGGGGGTCCTGAATTTAGACAAGATCTGTATAAAATATACTGAAAAAAAAACAGATAAAAAAATTTATTTTGGCGTAATAGGAGATTTATTTGCTTTCATTTACCTTTGAAGTTAGGCTGGTAGAATAACAAGTTAGAAAAAAATGTATTATTTAAAAATAATACTTTTTATTTTCTTGCAATTACGTCTTAATAAAATGCTTGCAAAAAAGTGTTATTTTAATTAAGTTAAAATCCAATCCAATAAAAAGTATTCCCTGCAAAAAGTGCTTCCTTGCCAAGATTCATTATGCTACGCCGGTGTTACAAGACCTAATGAGCACTCTTGCCCGCTTTTACAGCGTTAATTAACAGTAGAATATGATATCCTAGTCGGTTTTGGACCACAAGGTCTTTTAATGTTCAAGTACTAAGACAGATGTGACTTTGTTTTATTTCGCTTCAATAATTACTGTAATAAAAAATAAAAACTTAGTATACAGTGTCATTCAAATTAAGTGTCCTCCAATCAAAATATAAAATTGTTTGTAATTACCAAATTACATTTTTATTTCCTTTAGGACTAAAGGTTAAAAAAAATATATATGTAAAAATCGTTTTTTTTTACTTAGTGCGTATATCTTCTATTTTTTAGATTTATGTGGTCATATTTCCAAAATTATAAAGCTGTCCGCACATGGGCCGGTAAAACAGTGATGAGAATGCGATTTTTTCAGGCATCGACAGCACGTAGGCATATTAAAGTGGCCGATCTCAGGAGTTCACGTCCTTTAGTAAACAAATGCAGTACAAAATCGTTTTATATTTTGTTTACAGTTTGTGATTTACAATGTGATTGTGTCTGATTTGCACACGGGAAAAATGGTGTAACGTCAAGAAATTTTTGTTCAAAAGATGGATTTGTTTAATATTAGATTTGTGGACGAGGTTAAAAACGTCCTGTACTTTATAATTATTCTTTAAAAAATACTTGCCAAAAGATTACACAGAAAGAGCTTGGAATGAAATAGCAAAACAAGTAAACCTGTAAGATATGTATTTTTGTTTTAAAAATAATGTTTGGTAGGATTCAGCCTTTGGGAACTTGTTTTAGAGAGCTTTATTATGGCACTCTTTAATCCGGTGGAATAATCCAAAGGGGTAGTTTTTGCCCCGTCGCGGTCGGGTTCGGGGAACACCGGCGCTCTCCGATTGACATATGATTTAAACGTATGCTCGTTCGGTTCTTAAAACACTAATATATGCATACATACTATCGAAAGCTCGTGGAATTGTTTTGTCTCGTAGCTCTTATATCGACCCATGTGCGGAGTGCCTAAGAGATAAATATAATATATATATATCTAATAATACATAATAAATGTGTTATTTTGTTATACCTTTAAAAAAATTCCAACGTTAATTAATACAGGGTGTCCCACCGGGAACTGCCGCGATCGATTTCTCGAAAACTACGCTTTGTAAATTTTTTAAAATTTGGTTACATTATAAAGTCAGTGGGGATATACAACTAAAATATTTCGACAGCTCTACCACTTCCAGTTATACCGGAAGTTGATGTTAACTTCCTTATTTTAATTTATTTTTTAGATTTTGCGTAAAATTTTAAACATAATTTATGTATAATGTTCTATACCTAAGTCCAACCGTTTTTGACTTATTTTAAATTGTATGTCAAAAATGACGTTTGCAAGCCATTACATAACCATCAATTTCTTCTAAACAAAAGCCTTTAATATGAGTTGGCGTTGGGTTCCTTGTAAAAACAGAACTTCTCTAGTAGACTGTTTCAATATTTTCACAATTAATAAGTACAGAGTGGCCAAAAATATGTATTAATGATACATTTTTTTGTATATCTTATGAATATGTAGACATGTTTAAGGGTTAATTAGAACTGGGAAGTGTTTTGCAAAAACCCCATATGTCCAATTTTTTCAAAAGTGGACTTATGCGAGTCGGAACGGACTAATTATCGACGACCCTTGCATGACAAAAAGACCATTAAAACCACAGTCAAAGATATAAGCGAGCAAACTTTAGTATTTTGCATAAACCCCATATATAAAGAAAATACTTTTTTACTTTTTCGAAAGTAACAATAAATAAAAAATAAGATTTTTGTAAGGAACGAGGTAAAAATTTCACAATATTACCTTATTGCATATTGTATTATTAATCTTAATATAGCACTTGTAAAGAGTGTCTCAAACAGAAAATAATTAACATCCCAAAATGTTGAGCGTTAACATTACAATTGAATCAAACAGTAAAATCTTGGCTGAATTCGTCCTTTGGGCATCGGAAAAATAAGAGCCCACTCGTCATCTTACTATTGCATCCATTCACAGAACAATGTTACGCTGCCATATTTTGGTAAACTGTTTCTTAATAAAAACAAAAACTAATAAAGTTCTTAACAAAAATAACACAACCGTTTACCACAAAGAGCAAACAGCAATTAAAACTATCCCAATCTGTATAGCGCGCCTTATATACTACGGATGAGGAGACACACTGTACTAAGCCGGCCCGCAGGTCAAAGTCCAAAGTACCAGAATTCACCAGGGCAATAGGCGGGGGCTGAAAAGGTAAAACGTACTTATCGGGCAAGTGAGGCAACTCATATAAAATATTCTTTCAACTCTGCTAATACCAAAGTTACTAATGCAAAGTTTACGAAATATAAATTATATTTATATTTCGTAAACTTTGCTAATGGCAAACACTAGATAAGTATTTAATGACCCCATCGAAAAATTCCTGAAAATTTAGGACTGATAATCAGTTTTAATAAAATTTTATGGTTTTGCATCTTAAATGGAAAAAAACATTTTTGTTTTCTTATGCTAAGTATTATTACAGTAAAATTCTGTACCTATAAAGAACAAAAAAATTGCGTTTTTAAGCTCTTTAAATTTACGCAAGTAAAGAAAAAAACCCCAGCAAAGCAATAAAACAAACGACAAAAGGCATCAACGTTTTTCTTTGACTATCTAGATTCAATCATTGGTCGATCCGCCCTCAATAGGGTTCTCGGTCATTTGTTTCTTTGCGACGAAATGCGATAGTTCTACTTGATTATCAACCTCATACAACAAGACGATTTTGCCAACTATTAGAAGTAAAGTTGATCTTTTTGCTTGCAAAGCGTTTAATGATGACCGATGACAAAAGATTGGAGCAGATATTTTTGCGCTTGGAAATCCCCAGGCTTTATTACACTTAAAAACATTTATGTGTTTTTTTTATAATAAAATTTATTGTGTCAAATAAATTAAATTCAGTAAAATAAATACTTTTTGTTTTTGAAAAATGTATATTCCATTTTTTTAACTTACTTTAGTAATTAAATTTATCTCCATCTAGTAATAAATTTTTCCTACGACCACTTGTGAAAATAGCAAATAGCACACTGGTTTCATGCATAGAAAATGCGTTATATCACACTAGTGTTGCAAAGTACTTTACAGCAGTAGTGTTGCAAAGTACTTTACAACACTCGTGTGATATATATTATGATGTCATTCTAAAAACTGCTATTGGTTTTGCAAGTGACATATTTATTGTAGTGACAGTAAAAAAGCTTTTTACTTACCTTAAACAGTAGAACCCAAATTAGCGAAAATCATCTTATTGACGTTAAGTTACTGCACAGTATAAGCTTTCTTCCAATATTGAAAAGAGTAATAATAAAATTTCCGAAAAAATAAAAACATAAACAAAAATAGACATTACCACAAAAACAACTGTCACTGACAGCTCGCTCAGTGGCACAGTGTTGTCAGGTAAGTAGATCAAATTAAAAATCTCCCTTCTACCTTTGAGCACGCACCTTATAGAGGCAGCCTTGCCGCTTGACCGTTCGACTTAAAGCGCCAGAGAAAAAAGCCTATAGATCAAATTCCTTTCTCTCTTTCTTGGTGTACTCAAACAACTAGTTAAATCTTTTTTTAATCCCTAATTAAACCTAAGGCTAATACACACTTTATGAATCCACTTTCTTTTATCCATTCATAAATAGAATCAGACCCTTCCGACGTTGCCAAATGCTTTCCATATTTTGCATGGTAACTGACGTTTGGTAGTCGTTTTTTTCTTACTTTTAGGACTTTAGGTTATGCATTTACAATTTTCATATTTTTTCTTAAAAATATGAGGAAAAACTGTAATTTTACTTAATTTTACATGTGATGTTCAGTTTCATTAACACGTTTTACCAATTTTACCCCACACAGCACCCCTTTTCACTCCCCGGTCCCGTAAGTTTGTTTACTGATATTTTTTAAAAACGGAATATTTTGGATATGCACCACTTACATTTTATTTAGAAGAGTGTCTACAATATGTAAGTATCGATAATTTTTGAAAAAACCCTTATAATAGCAGAAAACCGTATTAAACAATTACCGTTATTACCTAACAAAACCATACAATTTTTATTAAGTGAGGGCCTTTTTAAATTCCAAAATGAGAAAAAGTTATATAATGCTTCTAGGTAGGTGATTTTCGATGTAAAAATATTGTCAAAACAGTATAATAGAGTGAGGAAAAGTACATATCACACTAGTGTTGCAAAGTTCCTCAATTGTTTTTTATTTTTTCTGAACAGACAAACTTTAATTTTTTTTTGGTGAATAATTTGTGGTCGTAGGAAAAATAGTGTACAGTACTCGTGTGAAAATGACTTTCTTACACTCGTGGGTTTGTAGCACTCGGCTAACGCCTCGTGCTACAATATTCCCACTCGTGTGAAATTAGTCATTTTCCACACTTGTAATGTAATATACTATTACAGAGTGACTTTGGTTAATTTATTAATGATCTGTAAAAAAATATTATGGCCCATACATAACTCTTTACTCACAGTATGATATTTTAAACAAATAAATTTTATTAAAAAAAAAAGAAAGGAAGCTTACAAACATATTTTATATGCTAATTATCCCAAATTAAAGTTTTTGATTATTTCAAATTTGAAAAAAATGTGTGGCCGTACAAAATAAAAAGAAAAAACGGGGAATGGCCTTAATTTAAATTAAAAAAGTGTTTATGGGTCAAAAATCTAGCAAATTTTTGGAATTATTAGCTGTAAGTATAGATACTTTCTGCCAATAAAATATGACACCAACATGCCACTTTTGATGTGTTAAGGTCGGGCCACACATAACCGCAACGAGTCCGCACCCATGCGTCTGGCTGGTGATATGTAGGGGAATGTGGTGCAGAGTTTTGTATTTAATAAAATTGCAGTAATATGGGTCTGGTATACTATGCTCTAAATTACACCTGATTGTAAAATAAAACTTCTGAAATAAGGTAGCACAGTTTTACCTATACTACACTAAATGTTTGAATTAAAAGGAACAGAGATAAGTAGAAAAATCGGTTTTATTTAAACAAGGAGTTATACATACAGAAAACAATACACTTTCCTTGATAAAAATGTTTTTAAATTAATAATAATAATTAATGAAACATTTTGAGAACATGAAAAGTGCTTTTAAATTTTTCCGAATTAATCTGCCCCACATTCCTCTATCATTGTGAATCCGGAATCGGCGCGGCCTTGGTGCGGTTATATGTGGCCAGACCTTTAAGCGAACGATCTGGACCTTTAATATTTACATTGTATTTTTGTTTGTAATTATTTAAAAACACGAGTTTGCTTAAATGTATGGATTTATATTTTCTGTGTATATAAAAAGATTCGCCCTCAATAGGGTTCTCGGCCATTTGTTTTTTTGCTACAAAATGCGATAGTTCAACTTGATTATCAACCTCATACAATAATGTCAACTATAAGGAGTAAAGTCTTTTTGCTTGCAAAGCGTTTAATAATAACCGATGAATAAAATTTATTGAAAAAAAAGAATGGCTGAAACCATACTTGTGTATTTGGTATGCTATTCATCCCAAATTAATAATTTTTATCATTAAAAATTTGGAGAAAAATGTGTAGCGATACAAAATAAAAAGAAAAAAACTGGCTAAAATTTAAATAAAAAGTCTTTCTAGAGTAAGAGCCCGTGAGCGGCGAATCTTCGTCATTTTGTAAGAGCTGAGGTATTGCAGTTGGAGTACCAGATACCAAAGGTTAATAATTTGAAACATAACATTCATCCCTTTGTAAAAATTGAATTATATACTGTTTGACCAATAAGTAAAGGTGTATCGGCCAGCAAAGCAACAACAAAGGAAGTACGTTAGTCATCCAATCCGAAATGTTTACATGCCGGTATTCACATTATAGTTTGTCTCTTTTCTTCACATTACCTATGTGGTATGTTATTTAACTGATCCGGTATATGTTACTTGGGTACGTACTAGAAGATATTTTCCAGTCGGCAGACAGTTTTGACAGTTCCAACCCTTTGGCAGACAAACATTTTTGTGTGACCCCATAGTCCGATGAAGTTCAATATTTTTTAATTTAACAAGATATGACAGAAAGTCTTATAAAAGAGTTGTGTTTTAAAATGGCATGTTCTAAAAATATTTTGATGTATAGAGGGTGTTTTATAAAACAATTTTTAAAAAAACAAACCTTACAGTAACAACTTCTTTTGGGACACTCTGTATACATTGAAATATTTTTAGAACATGTCTATTTAGAGATCCTAAAAATCTTCTATAAGAATTTTATTATATCTTGTTAAATAAAAGAAATAGTGGACTTCCTAGGACCTTTGGAAGACCTCAAAATGTTTTTCTGCCAAGGGGTTGTCTGGCGACTAAAGAAATCTTCTAATAGGTACCCAAATAACATAATAAAAAATTCAGCTTTTACAAAATGACAAAAATTCATTTTAATTTAATAACCTTTGGTACCTGGTACCTGCCAAAGCCAATTTAAGACAAACTTCATAGTCTCCCATTGCTTCTACCTATGTTAGGAGCATACGCTAACAAACTTGCAGCTTTTACAAAATGACCATGGTCTGCCCCTCACGTGCTCTTGGACTATCATCCAGTCCAAAATCTAGCTAGTGGATGTGAATCCAGTGTGGATGAAAAAACCTACTTTCTGCCATTAAAATATGACACAATCATGCCACTTATTATGTGTTAAGCGACCGACCTGGACACATTACACTACAATAATTGGCCAAAATAGGTTTTGTAGGATTATAAATTTAAATCTAATCTTAATTTTATAGTATATTCTAGAGCGGCCACCTGTCGGTACCTCGTACCATAGAGGTTAGGGAATTCCGTAGGTACGTTACTTTATGATTGTACACATTTTACCAACGGAATATTATGACAAAATACACTTTATATTAAGAAAATTACTTGGAAATAACTAAAACTATTTTGAAATTTTAAAACTCTGTATTTCCAGTTTTAAACTAAGGTAAGTTGGGTTAGAGTGTCATATTTCAGGCTCGCAATTTTTTCTGTACCTTTTACAGACAATCTGTATAACTTACCACTATCACAAACTTATACAACGTATCATCAACTTAAGTTTGCACCATAAGGAAAACGTTTTTATCATTCATTTTAGGGAAAAAAGTTTTTCCTTATAGAAAGATCTGCACTTAAAATGCAAGTATTGGATATTAATTTTTTGCAGTGGTATATAAGCCATGTCAACAAAATATCAATTTTGCTCGTTAGGAAAGCAACCTTATTTTTTATAATTCGCGTGTTTAGTTCTAACGTCACGACGCACTATGGTCGATTTTTGTAAAATTGTGGCAAAAAAGGGAAATATCAAATCTTAAAAAATTAAGTAAATTGTCAATAGTCTACTTCCTAACATTCTATTCTATTAGTTGGCTGTGACCATTCTGAATTTTTCACTTGTTTTTAATCTCTTCGCCATCTTTAAATTAAGCCAAGTTTTCTATGCAGTAAACGTTATTCAATGATAAACATTGTCTTAAAAAGATTCCTTGTATTAAAAATTTCTTGTAGAATTTTTTTTTTACTGTTTAGTGGGATTAGTGTTTAGTCAGGTATGTATATAGTGTTTTATTCATTTATTGAAATTTTGTTGTCTATCTATTTTACTAACACATTTAATCAAATGTATAAAAATTATAGCAAAGTAGCCATTTTAAAAGCATTTTTTTATGTTCCGCTAACGACCCTCTTATAATTTGTATCACATTATCTTCTCTAACTGTTTAGTTTTCTGGTTACCAAGAAAAGTTTTGCGACTTTTGCGCTTTTTTTAATAAACTTTAAAATATTAGTTCAGGGTTATAGACTCCACCAGCTTCTTTATTTTTCTAGCTACAAAAAACATTTAATTAAGGAAGTTGTAGGATTGTTATCCACAGAGGATGCAATGTATTTTTAAATTTATACTAGGTAGCTTAAAAAGTGTGAGAAATTATTTTTTTAATAGAACACCCTATACAGGGTGTCTAGTTTAGGTGATGCCACTTTTGCTTTTCCGAAATGGCAAGTGCTGCTAGTGCTTTTACCGCGATGAAACATTTCAGTTGTTTCTGAGATACAGGGTGATTTGTTAAAAACACTTAAACTTATTTTGTTGGAATATTTCAAAAACTATTGATTTTCGAGACATACATTAAATATTTTATGAACCACAAACTAATAACTCTGGACAGTTAGTAAGGTCGATTTTTGTATTGTCACTAGTTGGTTAAATATATTAAAAAGTCAAGGTGATTTGAAGGTTAATGAAGGTGAATTTAACCTTCAATTTACCTTCACTTCACGTTCACTTCACCTTCACTTCGCCTTCACTTTTTATTTCCGTTAGATAGCTCTTGAAAAGTTAGGAAAGTGAAAGTCGTTTTGCTCTATCTTCAACTGTTTTTGCTTGGTAAATCGTCAAAGTTCAAAAATTCCGATTTTTAATTGTTAATTACTCCCAAACTATTAACTTTAGGTATAGGAATATGACAAGCCAAAATGCTTAGAATATTATGTAGATTCGAAAAATGCAAAAATATGCAGGGTGTCCCATTTAAAAGAACCTGTTTTTGGTGTGCCATGTTTTTTGGCTCACCCTGTATACTTCAAAATAATTTTAAAAAGTAGCTAAAATAGCAGTCTATAACATAGTTTTTGTTTGGAATCAAAATTCTTAATAGTATGGATACTATGGAATCCTGTATATAGGTTGTCGTTCATGCCAAGTTTCGAAACATCCTGTATAAAACTTATTAAGATATCAATAAAGCTTTTGCCACTTAAAATGATTATAATTTGTGTGTTTGTAATTTTTGGAATGATAAAACAACATTTTTGATCTTCCTTTAATTTATGCCACGTTTTAACAATAATCGGCCACTGTGCGACGCAGGCAAGGAATCCAAACAATAGATTTTTATTATGGGAATTGATGAAAGTTAAAATAACGCCATTTATGTGTCTGTGTTTTTTGTCTGTTTTAAAGTGTGACACTGTGATTCTAAATTTTCGTGATTATTTGTGATATTCATTTACCTAACCTAAGTATGTAAACAAAAGTATAATTTTTACGAACTTCAAGCGATTATATTAATACTGAAAGGTTCCTCGTAATCCATTTTGATAAAAATAATTTAAAATATCTAAAAATTTGAAAAATAAAGTATATTTTCCAATGAAACCTTTGTTTGTTTTATGGAGAGATATGGGGATAGAGGGGTTTGTTTGAATTTCATTCAAAGCCCTAAAAATATACCCCTAGAGTCAACCTTATGGCAGTGTGAAAAAGCGCATGAGAACGAAACATGACAAGAGTATAATCTATCGCTTTTGGTCCTGCTGACCACTATGATTATGCAGAGCTAAAGTTTATTGCTTTTTAGCATGCGATTGTTTGCACAGTTAAACGACAAGACTGCCTCTAATAGGAATGTTCTTGAGGGTAGAAAAACGTCAACGTCGTGTGACGTCACACTAAATGCGCGTATATCGAATAAGAAAAAGATTTTTATGATTAAAAATACCTTTTAAATATGCAAATTGGTTTACTCAAAAGAAATAAAGTTTTTAACATTTTTTCAGCGAAAACGCGCGTTTTTAAGACTTTTCGCTGTTTTGACAGTTCTTAAGCTTACATACATATTACATTTCGAAATAGGTATGCACTAATAAACAAATTTAAATGTTTAAACCATAAAAATTAAAACAAACTTTTCTTGAAAATAAAGAATTTTGCACATTTAAATTTTGTTTTAATCCTATCTTTTTTTTATAAAATCTTTGATGGGAGACTTTTCTCTTAAGCAAAATTTATATTTTTGACATAACTTGTATACCACAGCAAAAATAATATATGATGACTGCATTTTAGGTTTTAGACCATGCAGAACTTTTTATAAAGAATGACTTTTTTCGTAAAATTAATAATAAAAAAGTTTTCCATATGGTGCAAACTTAAGGAGACACGCTGTATAAAGCTTAAGTCCTTAATAACAAGGGTGTCGTATTAAAGTACCAAAGCATGCAGATAGTGCACCACAGTACTTTTTAGAAAACGCGGTAGTCCATAGTCTTACCACGGACGTTAGACAAATTACTAGACTTAAGACTCGATATCCAAGCAGAGATTAAAGTAGGAAAGATTGCTTTCGTTTTAATTTTCCACATTTTAATGGACTTTTCTGAGATTAGGCATATATCGGATTTTCATTTTATACATTTTTTTTTAAGTTTCCAACACATTTATGCCACCTCGCACATCCAATTAAAATCAAATAATTTATCATCACGCCCTCGTCTTGTACTTAACCGCTATAAAGCTCGTATTTAAAGCAAAAATCAACCTATTCTGCATCTGCAGAAATTGCAAACCTGACAAACCTATTCCTAATTGCTCAGAATAATGCACGTAATCTAGCTTTTCTATTACATTCGACTTAATTACAGTTTTACCAGAATCAATATGTATGTTTGGGATCTGCCATTATACTTTAAGTTATAAATGTTTAAGCTAAATTGAATTCTGGTGATCTGCTGTATTTCATTGATAACTTAATTACTGTTTTAAGAGCCATAAAAACTGTATTTTAGTTTTGCTTAATCTAATGACCTTCATTATACAGAAGGGCTTAATTGTACTGCTTGGTAAAGCAAATATCTATCAGTGGACACAACTGTTCGATTATGAAATCCAATTATATCTATTGTCTTAACAAGATAGCTAGAAACATAGTATGTTGTGTGTCCCAAAAAATAATAGGGCTAAAAAATAGTTTTTTTTTAATTGTACCCCTATTTTTGTTTACAGAATCGGATTCAGCATACCATTTTTCATACAGTACGCTATTTTATTTTGGCACCCGTGGCGATGTTGTCACTTTATTTATAATTTACTGAAACTTTTATAAAAAACAGGATACCAAAAAATTATTTAAAAACGGAAACGAATTAGAAGTTGTCAATTTAGCTGGTTGTTTTAAAATACTACGGAAAACTGAAAAAATCTATTAAAAAAATTCAGTAGATCTCATACAGGGTATTTCTTATAGCATGGCCAAGGCTCAAGAAGTAAACTTTGTTATTTTTAATAGAACACTCAGTATATTTATAAATATTCTTAAAATTTAATTTTTCCCCTTTAAAAAACTATAACATAGGCTATGATTGTTTTTAAAAACAAGGCATTTATCGACCTGCAAAAATTGTTCTATACCTTTGTTGTGGCATACTGAGTGTTCCATTTAAAATACCAAAGTTCTTTATCAAAAAAATAATTGTCATGAATTTTTCAAAAAACCTTGATTATCTTAAGAACCCTACATTCTTGGTATAGGAATCGCTAAAGAAACTTATTTTTATTCCTAAAATCTAAAAATGACCTTATATGCAGGGTGTCTCATTTAAAGAAAAATTAGGATATTACACTTTAAATATTGAGATACTGGCCATGCTATGAGAAATACCCTGTATAAGATCAAGTGTATTTCCATTACAGGGATTTGTTTTGTGATCCTACCTAAAAAGCAGGCTATCAGTCTGATAAATATTTGTCAGAGCTTGGTGAATACGGCCGATAGTGTTGTAAAACCCCCAGCTACGCATTCACTAATATGTGTTTGTTTTTACCTAATCTTTTGGTATCCTGTTTTTTACGAAAACTTCAGTAAATTATAAATAGCGTGGCAACATCGTCACGAGTGTCAAAATAAAATAGCATACTATAAGCAAAATTATTTGCTAAATCCGATTCTGAAAACAAAAATAGTAGTTACAATTTTAAAAAAATACCACTTAGCCATAATATTTTTTTCTGGACACTCTGTATAAATTAGGAAAACTATAATTGTCTTTGGCACCATCTTATTAAGATAGATGACATTGTTTTAAATTTTTTAAAGATGTTTGTTTTATTATCAATTAAATTTTACACAGTTTAACAAGGTTTTTGTTCCTATTTAATGTGCAGGGTGGAGCCTTTTGGTTGAGCTTGCAGGCTATATCAAAAACTAAAAGAGATAGAACAAATCTGATTGCACAATCTCGGTTTTGATTTTTTTAACGAATTCAGTGGTGAAAGTTAATGATAGCTAACCTGATTCGTTTTGTAGATTTAATGAACGCTTAATACTAATGATAGAAAAAGAAAAAAAATGTGAATGGGCAAGATTAAGGGATTTTTACGTAAAATTCAGTCTTGGACCTAAATGTTTTACATTTACTTTTAATTTAAAAATTATAACACAAAGTTGTTTTTTTTCTGAAACACCTTATACATTTTAGTACGATTAGAAAGATTTCCAAAAAAGCTTTAAAAATCCTATATTTGATATATAATGTTTTGATAGTTTCGGAAATATGGCCATCACAAGGGTTTTTCTTAAGGAGATACCCTGTATTACAGTGGTAATGATATTTGAAAAATCTTTTTTAAAACCTTTATTTGATATATGTTAGTTATAGTTTATATTATTTATATCTTATAGTTTTAAAAATATGACCATCCAAATCGTAAAATAGTAGATTTAATTTTCAGTACCCCTATCTAACCGCATATTTCCGAAATTATAAGAGAAAAATTTATTAAATGTACTATTTTCTTAAAGGCTTTTAAAACGTTTTTTTTTAAAGGTAATATAATATACAGAATATTTTATTTAAAAAATGCTATTTAAATATCCAACACCAGACGATGGCTATAATTCTGAAACTTTAAAAAATTATATTAAATATGGTATTTTTACGGCTTATAAGATACCTTTCTACTGAAAATAAAATATACAGGGTGTTTGAATTAAAAACCCTAGTTTGTGTTATACCTTTAAAATAAAAGGTAACGAAAAAATATAGGTACGCCACGTAAAACTGACCCATTTTTTAGTTTATCAGTTTTCTCTCACTTACAAACGACGCGATTAGAAAGAAATAGTTGACTGCCGTGTTAATTTGTATTACGCCTTGCCTGTGGCTTTTTCGTAGCTAAATTCTACTGTACCACTGTTTTTTTTTTTAAATCGAAACCGACATTGTGCAATTTGTTTTCTTTTAGTTTTTGCTTTATCGTGTCTGCAAGGTCAAGAAAAAACACCTTCCTGTAAAAAATCTTGCTGAAAAATAAAGTCCTATCGGGCGAAATTTGGAAAACGTCACTTTTATTTTTTTTTTACTTTTTAAAAACGAAACTATAAAAATGTTTTATTTAGTAAATTCAATTAAATGTCTATTTTCAAAAAAGAAATTATTTTGTTAACAACGCCTAAGGAAGTTTAAAGTGAAACACAGGAAATTTAGGAGCAACTTGAGTTTAACAAACAACAAATGTTATTAATAATTAATTTAAATGAAACAGTTTATTACTCAGGCAAGTTCAAACAGGTATAAGCTTAATAAACTAAGGTACACAGGCAGCTCACATTATATGTATCTTTGCATTAAAACTAGTAATTAAATTTAATGTAATCTAAACATAAGTTGATTAGGTAAACATTTAAGCCCAAAATAAATAGAATAAAGCTAAATTGCGTGTATTATTCCTGTTAAGGTAGTGTTTGAGTTTGCTCTTGTTTCTACAGAAGTAGTTTAAGTTTGGGTTAATTTTTATTTTTAATTTTATATAAAGAGTAAAACAAAACAAATGGTCTAAATGTACAGAGTGGACCAAATTCGACTGTTTTTATAGAAAACCTATGTTTCTCTATGTACACAGAAACTGATTCCTCATTTTGTTTACCGTATGTTTTATTACCGTGCCAGTGGCGGCCCTGGGGTGGGCGCAGTTGGGCAAACGCCCAACATAAATTTCTTTCGTTTAACTATTCGCCCACCTGCTAATTAGGCAGGAACGAAAGAAACTTCAAAAGTCCATTAAAAAAAACATCTTATTCTCATAAACAATTTGCTTAATTCATATTCCGGTAATCCAAAAATGATCCCAATCACGGAGTTTTTGAATAAATGATTTATGGTCGCAATATTAAATACAAGCAGTATTTTGCGCAATGTCATTAAAAATATATTTTAGTGTAAAATTTAATAAAATATCCTATAAAAATGTCTGAAAAATCCTGAATTTTCTTCCATCACTTATGTGTATTTTAAAACACACACAAACTTCCCATTCGTAAGAAAAAGTATCACTTTACGCACTTGTTACATAAATTACTATTTTCAAATACCCAAGTGCCAAATAATACATTATTAAATACATACATATAACTAAATAAGGCTAATAATAACAATAATTATTAAAGATTTTTTTAATGCCTTCGCCATTCTGTCAAGATTTTTCTATTTAAGTATAAAAATATTGTGTGTTTTTAAACTTTGTTACTTTTATAAAAAGAAGCAATGCAATAGGATACACTTTAAAAACCTAAAATCACCTAAAACTCTTTTGGAAGCGTAATACATAATTTCTAGGTTTTTCTTACATGTTTTAATACAGGGTACCCGTTTATATTTGGATCCATTTTAATCGTGAATAAATTTACAACAAAAAAGTTATTAAGATACGGTTTCTGCAGAGAACCTAGGATTTTATTATAATGTTTTATTAAACTTTTGCAATTTGGTTCTGCTATTTTGTTTGCACAAAAGCAAAATGGCCGATTAACCAACATTTTTTTTATCCAATCCACGAAAGCAGAAGGCCTAAATACTAACGTACCGTGGGTGTCTTAAGTAAGGGAAGAGGAAGTTTAATAAAACGGGACTTAACAACTTGAAGATTTGGGGAGAAGGAAAGACCTCCGGTGGTAGCAGGTTCCACATTCTAGAAACTCTAGGGATAAGAACGAACGAAGTGAGAAGTTCGGGGCCCATCTAGTCGGACCGTATAGTGATGCATACCCGCGGCACCACGAGAGGATCATTAATAAGACAAACAGCTTTTCTTTAAATGGTATCAAGAATGCTGAGGGTTGTGGGGGACGCCATTCCCAGGCATGAGAACAATATTCCAAAGAGGGTCGAATTTGGGACACATGCAAAGTGTATAAATTGGATGGGGAAAAATACTTTTGGCTCGAAAAAGAAACCCAAGCTTTTGGAAGCCGCCGTGGCTATAGATAGGATGTGTTTATGCCAGTTGAGGTTGTTCTTAAATGAGATGCCCACAAAGTTTAATGTGTCCTTTCTTTGCAAAACCTGGCCACTCATAAGCAAAAGGTGAGTGTTTGATGATTTTTTCCGCGACAAGGAACATGATTCAGCTTTGGATGCATTAAATTAAACGAGATTTTTGGCGCCCCATTTCAATATATTAAGTTGAGGTCCTGTGAAAGAGATATCTGCATCGCCCCGCGTTTGCTTTCCAAGTCGGGTAAAGAGATTGGTTTAAGAATATAGGACAACTTTATTATTAACACCATGTTGATTTTTAAGAGATGCCAGAAGTATTTTAGCGGAAAGAAAAACTGATCGTTTTATAAAACCAAAACTATATCTAAGTATTACCAAATAAAGTATGCATGTATTAAGGGTGAAAAAAACTTTAAATTTCTAGGACAAAGAAAAAAAGTTACAAGATAATGGGTAAACAGATTTGATAATATTATAGGGGATATTAAATTACCATTGGCTTATTGATTTAAGTACAAAACAAAAGAAAAAACAATATACATGATAAATACAAGATTACTTTATTGCACTATTTTTTATGTATGTACCTAGTTTTATTTTCCATCTAGTATTACCTAGCGGGCGTCCATAAATTACGTGAGGTGTTTTTTCCATAATTTGGACCCCCTCGCCCTTTGGTAAGATATGGTGAGATTTTCTTTAACCCCCTCCCTCTCTATCTAATCTTACGTGAGATTAATGATGGGAATACAAAAGTCTCAATTTCTCGAACCGAAATTGATTTTGTCCTCAAAAATTTTTGAAGAGCAAAGAAAATAAGGTCTTCCATCCAAAAGCAACAATACATCACCTTTTTCTGGAGGGAGGCCTGCTCCAAAATTTATTTTTTTGCCCTCTCTACCTACACAAAAATTACGTAATATTTTCACAGAATCCCCTCCCCCTTGTGAGATTTGGTAAGATTTTCCTCGACCCCTCCCCCTAAAATGTCTTACGTAATTTATGGACGCCCCCTTACTTAATCCCTGACTTTTTTATTTTATATCGTATAAAACAAATAATGGAAATATTGTTTTGTTGGAGAGATTCTTTTATGTGCGTATTTGTCATCAAAAATACGAATACTAAAAAAATCAATTAAACAAAAAAATATTTTTATTTCTTTTTAACGATAGCTTTTTTTAAAAAAAAAAGGTAAATTCTTTTTGAATACCTATTAGGAGCTTCGACAAATTCTTTAATTGTGTGTCTTCAAGTTTAATTTTTGTTTATTAATCTATAAAAAAGTAAAATTTAACAATAAAACCACAAGCAAACTAAACGCTCACGGCACAGTGAAAAAAATAATTATTAAGGTTTGGTTAACCAATATTTGGCGGTTTCTATTAGTTTTCATAAGCATAGCCGCCGGACGGCGGCAACTACCGATAAAATAAATAAAACCGGCAGGTTATAACAAATTAATTTAGATTTTCGTTGGTATAATAAAATAGACAAAACCGCCGGACGACGGTTTTTTTATAAATAAAGAATGCCGTCGGCGGTCGTTTAGCCGGTGCCTAATATTTAGGGTAGTAGTAAATTTGGGTATCGTCAAGCTGTCAGCAATTTATAGCGGATGTGACCATTCCTTACAATCATAAAACACGTATTGCCATCTCAATGTCTGACCACGCATAACGAAAGAAGAAAGTGGGCCAGATTAATTCGAAAAATTTAAAAGCTGTTTTCATGCCCTCAAAAAATTAAAAATAATTTTTCTCAAGCTGTGTCTATTGTTTTATGGATGTATATCTCCTTGTTTAAATGAAACATATTTTCCTCCTTATCTCTGTTTCTTTTTATTTACACTTTGAGTGAAGTATAAGTAAAACAGAACTGTGTTACCTTACTTGTGAAAGTTTATTGTACGATTAGGTGTAATTAAAAGCGTAGTATAACAGACTCACATTACTGCAATTTTCTTAAATATAAAACACAACCCCAACATTTCACCAGCAAGACTCACAGCTCCAGGCTCGTTGCGATTATGTGTGGCCAGATCTTTAATCGTGACCCAGGGTATCTATTTATTTTGATACTTCGTAATTTTAAAGCAACATTACTCTAAAGAAGACACTAAAACGAAAAACTGAATACCATTAAAAACATTTAACTTACAATTAATATAGACCTATTCTTAAATTGTTTCATTTAAATTTACAACTTTAGAGATAGTTAACCAAATACGTAAAAAGTAAACCATTTTCTTTTAAATATTTTCGTTTTGCATTTTTGAATAATAAGTATCTCTAATTGGGCAAAAACAAGCCGGGCAGCGTTCCCGGGGGCGGCATATTCTATTTTCCAGCGCCCGTGTCCGTAGCCCAGTCATCTTGTGCATGACTGGACGGTGCTGCTGGACGAGCTCGTTATACATACAATAAATATGGACTAATAGAGCCATTCGGTACGTAAACATCGTTATTTCTGCAAGATATCTCCTTCAGGTGATTCGGACGAATTTGTTATCCAGAGGCGTGGTATTTAAAGAGATTTAAAGTAAAAGTAATAATAATCTGTCATCAAGTACCTTAATTATTATTTTCTAAATTTTAATTTATTTTTGCATGACTATCTCATTAAAGTACTTTTACACTGGCAAAATGTTATAGCAACCTCCTGTTTTCTACTGGCAAAACTGCCCTACCTTGATAAAACCAACATGATGGTATTTCAGCGGCAAAACTTAGTTAGGTTAAATAAAAAGAGGTAAAAAAGTATTCTCAGTTTGACAAGTGTTTTTAAAAATAAAATATGAATTTTTTAAATTAAAATGGGAGATTTGGAAGCCAGTGTGAGTCAGAGAATAAAAAAGTAGTATGTAAAAATATTCCGCCTATTAAACAAAAATAAAAAAACATTAATTTTGAAGTAGTTTTCTTAGTTTTTACGGAAGTAAGAGAGTTCCACATCTCAATCGCTGCAGGTTAACCAAACTTAAAACCAGGCTTTGGTTAAAAAGAATGGACAAACTATTGTTAATTATAATAACTGTACATTTAATATAAATTGTAATAAAATATAATCCTACCTTGTTAATATAATACCATGTTATAATTCATCTGTTTGAATTAAAGTTTGAAGTTTGGCTTGTTTTTCTTGTGAAATAGTCTTGTCGAATATCATTCGAGAAAAAATTTTTAGGCAAAATATTTCTCTTGTTTTATTTAAGTTTGTTGTTTTTTTAAAATTTCGTTTATGGCATTAATTTAATACCACTCGCCTTCGGCTCGTGTTAATATTGAAAATGTCATTCACGAAATTGCCAAGGCAACAACCTTTCATACAATCGAAATATTTTGCCGGCAAAAGTTTCTCTCTTGTGATATTATATACGATAAAACGTAGTTAGGTTAAAGTAAAAAAGGTAAAAACTAATGTTAAATTGTATGTAAATTAAAGGTTGAACACTTACTTGTAATTCTCGACAAGACTATGTCAAATATCATTCGGAAAAAAATTTTTAGAAAAAATATTTCTCATGTTTTATTTAAGTTTTTTTTGGTAATTTTTTTTTACGTTTAATCTAAACCACTTGGTTAACAGATCGTGGTTTTGTTTGAAATGTCATTTACGAAATTGTCAAGCAATAGACTTTCATACAAACGAAATATTTTGCCAGAAAAATTTTCTCTTTTATGATATGGTACACGATAATATTTAAATTTAATTTCTTGTTAGAACATACTAAAAAATGTTCATTTATATTTCGGGTATTTTTTATCATATCATCTATTTTTTTAAGTAATAAAATAAATGTGCAGATATTTAGGAAATTATGACAATTTTTCTTCATATTAAAAGGTATGATACGCCAGTGTTTTGATGTACACATATTTTATTTGCCTTTGTTAGCAAGGTCCCTTATTGCCAATTATGTGCATCAATACGTCTGTTTAACTTACTTGAAAGAAAAATATATTTACATACCATTATATCATAATTATAACGATTTATCTTCTAAATACTGACACACCAAAATAAATTAATTTTTATAGTTAAACTGACAGTAGTGCTATCTCTAATTTTGCATTTAATTTTTTTTTTTAACAGGGTAGTACATATACGATTTTTTTTATCAGATACTTTTTTACATTACCTAACTGCAAAAAGACACTTTAGAGATAATTACAATTTATTTTTTTTTAATTGTGAAAGTTTTACGTTGTAATATTTTTTTAATAATAAATTCTTTAACATTGAAAATGTTTACCGACGTTTTGCCATCAATTACACAAGGGATTTTTGAGATCTTTAATATGCGAGATTGGAACACTGAATCCGTGGAGTTTTTTAAACAGTGTTTTATTTAGGTCTATTTTTTCCATTATCTTTTTATATTAAAAAACTGTTGGTGCCATATAAATAAAAACAATATTATGGCAAGTTTTTTCATTTAGCATTTTAAAGGTTTTTTTCATAATAGAATATAAACATGATGGTCGTTTTGTTGATACACGCCAATCGTCAATCTACAACTTTTTTTTAATTTTTAACACCCCGTAGTTTAAAAACTAAGACGTTTAGGACATATGTTTATATTAAGTTTTTTTCTTATTTTTTGTTGTAGAATAGTTTGGTTAAGTTTGTCGTTTCAGTTACTGGACACCCTGTATGTATGTAGGTAATTTGATTGAAATTGATGAAAACTTTAATGTCTATTGGTGCTTAGACGGTGAGGTTTATCGACTTTAATTAAGAGTATCATATTTTTTTAGTTTCTGATTATCCATAAAATGGTACCCCCAGCTTTGCGATATCTGTCAAAATAAAAAAGTTATGATGTAAATAAATTTTAAGTTTTAGGTAAAGTGCCCTCTGGCGGTATTTAAAAAAGTTCTTTTGTTTTAAAATTTTAGAATCTGCAAAGCTTGATTTATGTGCCAAATATCAACTGGATTGGTTAAAATATAAATGCAATATGGCGAAAAAACCAAAATAAAAATTGAACTTTGACGGCTTGTAACTCGAAAATGAATGACATTTTGAAAAAAATGTATATGAAGCTCTACCCTTATTTTATCACGTAGAATCACTCCCTTAAGTTTCGTGATCGATTTTTGAATCACCCTGTATATAAAATAATACCGCTTTGGTCCTGGTACCAGGGTATAGCGAGCTGGCCCTGTTCAGCCGCATTGACCCTCTGAACTGGTCGGTAACCGGAAATATAAAAATTCAAAATTTACTGCAAATCAAAATAACGCCACTACCCAAAATATTATTTATATTTCTATGTAATGAGATTATAATTTTAATAATATAAGGTTATCCTTACCCTTTACAAAAAAACTTCTGAAATTATTGCTAAGGACAAACAATTACTAATGAATAAAAAAAAAGGAAAATATTTTTAGTTAGTGAGATAATCAATTATTTTAAATTAAATAAAATATCACAAATTATAAGGGCAGCGGCAATTTATTTTTTATTTTAGAAATAATGTGGTTTAGTTTTTACACAGCTTTGCAAAATTAATTGGCTAATTTTTTTGTTTCCCATAAAAATAACCAATAAACATGTCATTAAAATAATGGTTGCTATTTTAAGTGTACACTTTATCAGTTGTAATTTTATTTTTACCCGATAAGAATTACAATAATTTAAATTTCAGTCATTGTTTGTCCTAAGCAATGGTTTCTTAAGTTTACGCGTATAGGTTAAGAATCACCCTGTATATTCCTTATTAGTTCATTAATTCAAAACGGTTTTTATATAATAATATATAAATACACTCCTCAAAAGAATTATCGCATATGCTCGATTTCTTCCATAAGCTTCAATGCAAAAATGCTTTTATTTAAATGGCCATATCTCTTTTAATTATTAAGTTATTAAGACAATTAAAAAAAGAAAATGTTAAGGAAAGGTGGAGCTATAACTTTATCGTAACCGTTGTTATTTACTGTTACCAATACATCCTAGGAGGTGATAATTTTTTTTTTTTTAATTAATAATTTTTTAATCTCTCTGTATGATGTACTGTCAAAAGAGAGTAATTAAATTTGTGATGATGAAACATCAGAAATAGGTAATGGTATAATTTAGTCTCAAATAAGATTACTGCCTTTAAACAGCACGTCACACAGGGCGGTTAAAAATTATATATTTTTGCCAAAAACTTTTAATCACCCTGTAGAATGTATTGTTAACAGTAAATAACAACGGTTACGATATGGTTATAGCTCCACCTTTCTTTAACATTTTCTTTTTTAATTGTTTTGATAACTTAATAATTAAAAGAGATATGGCCATTTAAATAAAAGCATTTTTGTATTGAAGCTTATGGAAGAAATCGAGTATATGCGATAATTCTTTTGAAGAGTGTATCTCTTTATTTTTTTAAACTATTATTTTTTCTAAATTAAAAGAAAAAACACTTTTAATTTCCTAGAAGTAAAGCCATTTAAAATAATCTATTAAAGCCATAAAAAAATGTTATTAACATTTATATTTTAAGCAAAATTCCAAGATATTTTCAATAACCCCCTATCCTTTAAATTTATTAAAGACAATATTTTTATGAACCTAAAAATTATAAATTAATCTAAGCTTCTTAACTCCTTCTTTATGCGTTTTATAAATTTAGTATTGACTATTTTAAAACCCACAAAATTACCTATTTTAAAAGATCTGGATCTCGTATAATGAAGATTCGATGATATCCGGATGCGAGAAGAAAACCTTCTTTTTTGTCATTGGACATTATTAAACGCTCTGCAAGCAAGAAAATCGACTTAACTCCCGGTAGTTGGCAAAATCCCCTTGTTATATGAGCCTGACAATCGGATCGAGACTATTTGATTCCATTGCAGTTAAATAAATGACTAAAAGCCCCACTGAAGGCAAATCAATCATGATTGAATCAATCTATACTTAGCGAAGGTGTTTTACCTTTAATTATAGTATATTATATTATACAGGGTAGCTATTTGAAGCCAGGGCCGTTTTAATCTGTTTGAGGCGCCCTAGGCTAGAATTCCCGGAGGGCCTATTTTTCATTAAAAAAATTTTGAAGAGCCAAAAAGAAGGTCCTTTCCTTCCTTTTCGCGCCTATTTGCCTATTTCATTCCAAAGCACCTTCGTCACAGAAAAATTAGTCCTAAACTTTTGTAAAAACTCCCTGTCTGGCGCCTATTTTTTCATGGCGCCCTAGGCTGTAGCCTAGTTAGCCTAATGGATAATACGGCCCTGTTTGAAGCGTAACAGAGCTTAATTGATGGTAGTTATTTGGGTACACGCCAAAAAATAAATTAAAAGTACCAAAACTGAAAGATTTTAAACAATACAATAGGTATTTAAAATTTATTGACTTTCGGTATGTGATATTTAAGAATTGCGGTACTTTTTACTAACCACGTATAATATTATATTATTCGTTTTTGTAGTATATTCTTCGTATTTTCAGTACTAGCACCAACTTTGTTTCCTCTTCACATCAACGACCTTCTTTCTTCCACAACCAATCCCATTCATAGTTATGCTGACGATAGTACCCTTCACTCCACTTTTCAGGTTCCCAAACTAATCTCTAAACCCGACATGGAAAGCAAACGCAGGGCAATGCAGATATCTCTTTCACATGATCTCAATTTGATATTGGATTGGGGCGCCAAAAATATCGTTTAGTTTAATGCATCCAAAACACAATCATGTTTCTTGTCGCGAAAAAATCATCAAACACTTACCCTTTGCTTATGAGTCGTCAGATTTTGCAAAGCGGGGACACATTTAACCTTGTGGGCGTCACATTTGAGAATAACCTTAACTGGCATAAACACATTCTATCTTTACCTAAGCTTGGATTTCTTTTCCGAGCCAAAAAGTATTTTCTCCTTCCAATTTATACACCCTGTATGTGTCCCAAATTCGCCCCTCTCTGGAATATTGTTCTCATGTCTGGGGAATGGCATTCCCTACAACCCTCAGCATTCTTGATGCCATTCAAAGAAGGGCTGTTCGTCTTATTAATGATCCTTTACTTACTCAAAGACTTCCTTCTTTTGCCCATCGTCGAGCTGTGGGAGATCTATCGCTCTTCTATAGATACTTTTACGGCTTCTGCTCCAACGAATTATCCAGTATAGTCCCTCCTCTTGCAGCTCCCAACAGAGAAATTCGTGGTGCCGCACGTATGCATCCCTATACAGTCCGATTGGACAGGCCCCGAACTTCCTATTTCGTTCGTTCTTTTATCCCTAGAGTTTCTAGAATGTGAAACCTGCTGTCAGCTGGAGGTCTTTTCTTCTCCTCCAAATCTTCAAGTTTTTAAGTCCCGTGTTAACAAACTTCCTCTTACCCTGCTTAAGACACCCACGGTACGTTAGTATTTAGGCTTTCAGCCTTCGTGGATTGTCCAAAGATAAAAAAATAATAGAACGCTTCAAAAGAAAATGTATTGCCATCCTTAAAGTATGGTTGTTGCTTCAACCCGCTTAAATTTCAAAGTTTTAAATCAGATTTTGTTTAAATGCTGAACTCACACATAATCAAAATAACATTCGCCTTCGTTAAATAAATTCACAAACATAATACAAAGTGCAGAAGCTCCGTCTAAGGGCCTGTTCTAAAAATATAACTAGAAGAGCTGCTGAAGCCGCGTTCGACGGCGGTTCGCTAACCACTGCCAAATTAGTTCAATAAGAAGTAGTCCACGCGTCGCAGTCATTATTATCGGTGAATTGAATTTGCATGGTGACAGATACGTGTCTTCATTTGGTGTAAACTAAGGGGCACTTTGCCGCCCCCATAAATGGAGAGTTTTGTGTAACTTGCATATGTGTTTTACAAAGAGGATCTATAGATTACAGATTTGTCTTTGTTTTTTTTTATGTTTGGTGTATTTTTATTTGAAAATATGGTATATGGGCGCGTAATAAAACATATTTTCTAACTACCTTTGGAATGAAATAAAAAATAGGGGTTGCCACTATACAGGGTGTGACAAAAATGTTGGAATTATTTTTAAATTTAAATATCTTGAACATAATACCTTCATGTAAATACTATATTTATTACAAATATTTTTTTATTTAGTAAATAGATGGGTGCAGATCGTTTCGTATTCGGATCTATCAAGTTAGTATTTAATTTCTTTCTTCCCATTTTCGAGCCCATTACTTACAATACTGAAATTCGGTATTCGAATACGAATACGAATACCGTAAAAAAGTATTCGAATACTAAATATATTGGAATACCAAGAAAAAAAGTATTTAAATAGCTAGTAGGCCAAAAAATTTTGTAGAGCAAGAAAAAGGGTCCTTTTGTCTCAAACAAAAAAAAACTGCAACACTCTTACTTCTTTAAATTTTTAAGACCAAAAAAGTCCTTGTCTCTCATTTTTACACATTTTTTGGGTTACGGACTACTGATATTTACCATTTTGGTATTAGAGTACTGACAATCTCAGTATTCCAATACCTTAAATCCCGGTTTTCGTATCACTGCTATTCACATTTCGGTATTCGAATCGACGTATGCCAGTATTCGAATATCCTAATACCCCGTATTAAAATACTAAAAAATTGTATTTGAATACTGGTATTAACATTTCGGTATTCGAATACTTGTATGCCGGTATTCGAATACTCGAATATTCTATTAGAAAACTGTCATTTATAATGGGTATTGTGAATACAAGATCCCGAATACTGACCACAAAAGTATTCTGCCGAATACCGATTACCAAACACACGGATGTATTCGAATACCACCCCTATGTATTCTGAATACGATTCAGAATACCGAGTATTTAAATACCACCCATTTTTGGTAATCACACACATTAGAAGTTTACTTTAACAATGCACCATATTTAATACTTTTATTGAATATTTAAAATATTTTAAAATATGTTGTGTTTCCAGAGTATTCTGCATTAGCAAAATATTTTATTTGTTTAAATCCTTTATAAGACGGAATTAAGCCAGAAAATGAAAATTTCCCTCAGAATGAAACAGTCCTTAACTAAGGCTCCCTAATTGCGTGTGTTCTCTATTGGAAACTAAAAGGTATTAGCAAATTAGAGCTAAAGACAAAGTACTGTAAACTAACGAAGGCAGCCTCTGAGTGAATAGCGCTACGATAGGCTTTCCAAACTGCTTTGTAAAGACTTAGTTCTAATACTAATTACCGGCACCAATTAGTACTAATTAAATACCAGGCTGACCTATTATCTGCACCATGGTCGACACACAGTGGGTGAAAATGTACTTTTTAATAAATTAATGAATTTTACTTTTTTTACTTCATTTTTCGCAAAATCATGTACATATTTTTTGTCTGTTTGCAATAAAATAAAATATGTTTGTTAAAATATAGTAAAAATAAAATAGAAAATATTTTTTAGGTGGTCTTACATATAGAAACATCTATTTTTAGGACAAGTTGAAAAATGGCTGTAATTAAAGAACGTGATTTAAAGTTCTTCAAATGTTGAGATACTTTTGGCCAAATCCTTATATTATTTTGTTGTTTATTACAGAAATAGTACAATTTACTTTATCAATCATTAAATTTAGTATTATAAAATTATCACATTTCGTGATAAAATATTGGTTTATTATTAAAATTAGGTTTAATTAACATGTATGGTCTGGTTAGTTCTTCACGTATGTAATATGGCATGACATATCGTTACCCTAATTTCTCCGCCACGATCACAAGCAGAAGCGGCGAGCAGAGAGTGTCAAATCTCTGTACTGGTGGCCAGTACCGCTACTATATTTTGTGGTAATCCGCGTTTTACAACCAGTTTACATATAATAAAAACTATTCGCTAATAACATTTGATCATTTTTTTTGCTTACGTTTATTATAGCCGTCTGATTAAAAATTGCAAATTCTATGCTACTGGTTTCAGTAGTGTCATGTGTCCTGTAAAATAAAATACCACCAGGAGTACAGTGGCTGCAAGCACGGACAAGGTTAAATACCCCTATGTATACAATGCAATAAATTTATTTAAAAATGTACATATATGATCAGTATACTAAATTTATTATTAATAATAAAGAAGCTGTCCATTATTAAATATTGAATTATAGGCTTAATAATTAAATTTATTTTAAGTTTGTCATTTAATTTTTTCAAAGTTCATGAAACTATGACATACATGTGTAAAATGCTTGACATAACGCTGTAAATTGTGATCAAACGTTGTATTTAACTTTTAAAAGTAAATTAAAATACTCTTTAATATTATTAATAATTGGTATTATATATGTTTTTTAATTATTAAGGTTACTCTTATCTTGGAAACCCCACATGTCACCGAAATTTTTATGTGACTCACTCATCTGTTAACCGGCTAAAAAACTGTTTTATATTTAATATAGTATTTTAACAAAGGTATTGCCATTGGGTTGCCTTAAAAATATTTTTGGGCTATAAATAAATCGCCACTCTAATTGTAAAACACCTAACTTCAGTTTTAATATAAAATGCGATGCCATCTTTAGCCATATAAAATAGTGTTTTTACAAGGCCAGAAATGGCCTTACATCTGAAGTTGAGGTGGTTTTAAAAATAACTTTACGAAATACAAAAAAAAACATTTAGCCTAAATACTAACGTAGCGTGGGTGTCTTAAGCGAGGTAAGAGGGAGTTTGTTGACACGGAACTTAAATACTTGAAGATTTGGGGGAAAGGAAAGACCTACGCGGGCAGCAGATTCCACAACCTAGAAACTCTGGGGATAAAAGAACGAACAAAGTGGAAAGTTCGGGGCCTGTCCAGTTGGACCGTATAGGGATGCATACGCGCGGAACCACGAGTTTCTTTGTTGGGAACCGTAAGTGGAGGAACCACACTGGACAACTCTTCAGAGCAGAAGCCATGGAAGTACCTATAAAAAGCGATAAATCCCCCACAGCCCGACGATGTGCAAGAGAGGGAAGCCTTTCTGTAAGTGAAGGATCATTAATGAGACGAATAGCTCTTCTTTGAATAGAATCAAGAATGCTTAGGGTTGTGGGGGACGCCATGCTCCAGATATGAGAACAATATTCCAAGGGAGGTCGGATTTGGGACACATACAAAGTGTATAAATTAGAAGGGGAAAAATACTTTTTGGCTCGAAACAGAAATCCAAGCTTTTTTGAAGCTGCCGTGGCTATAGATACAATGTGTTTATGCCAGTTAAGGTTACTTTCAAATGTGACGCCCACAAGATTAAAGGTGTCTTTGCTCTGTAAAACTTGGCCGCTCATAAGTAGAGGATGAGTATTTGATGACTCTTTTCGCGACAAGGAACATGATTGTGTTTTGGATGCATTAAAATGGACAAGATTTTTAGCGCCCCAATCCAATATTAAATTAAGATCCTGCGAAAGAGATATCTGCATCGCTCTGCGTTTGTTTTCCAAATCAGGTTTAGTAATGGGTTTAGGAACCTGAAAACTGGAGTGAAGGGTACTATCGTCGGCGAAACTATGAATGGAATTAGTTGTGGACGAGAGAAGGTCGTTGTATCTCTGTATAATGTTAATTTTTTTTTTACATTACAGTGCCATGATATATGTGTATTATCATTTTTGTTTCTCATTTTATCAATGGAGCTGTGATAAAAAATTATTATTTACAACTTAAAAATATATATATTTTTTTGTATATTTAGTAATAATTTAAAATAACCATTTTATTAACCACTCCAAGTATATATATATATATATATATATATATATATATATATATATATATATATATATACAGAAAAGGCTTTGTCATTATACAGGATGTGGTAAAAATTCTAAGGTGTTTTTTTAATTTAAGCCATGACCATATTTTTTAGGTAATTCAAAAGTGCTTGGATTTTTCTTTTGGAGCCAAAAAGTATTTTTTTCCTTTGAATTTATACACTCTGTATGTATCCTAAGTTTAAATCTGTCTAGAATATTGTCCTCATATAAGGGAAATAGCTTCCTCCATAACCCTAGTAGTCGATTTCAACTTCAACTATATGTCTTATTTATGATCCTTTATTTACTAAAATATTTTCTTTTTTGCCCATTGACGGGCTGCAGGGGATCTATCGCTTTTTTATAGGCACTTTTACGGCTTCTGCTTCTCTCTCAACAGATAAAGTCGTGGTGACGCACATATGTATCCCTTTACGGTCCAACTGGACTGGCCTTGAACTTCTTATTTTACGCGTTCCTTTATCTAACGATGGTACGATATTATTTAGGCTTTAGGTCATCGTAAATCGTCCAAAGAAAAGAACCATTACTCTGCTATATGTTTATTTACATATTTAATAAAAATTAATTTTCATTCGGTAATCAGATGGCCAAAGGTCGCTTTCTATTTAAATCTCTTTACCTGACAAATGAAACATGTGTATTTTTCTAGCATGTCCCAGGTAAATCACATCTATTATTTTTTTATGAAATCAACCGTGTTATTTAATACTAAAAACCTCCTTGTTTTCGTAAACCTTCTAATCTTTCATATTAAAAGCCTGTGCATTACTTTATAGTAGGCACACATTTTGTAGGCCTTAGACTTAAGAGAAGAAGATATTTTAAAGCTAGAGTAAATTTTTAAAAAGCAAAAAAAATAGCCACAGTACTCGATAAAACACATCTTGTCCCTTAAAAACAGGATTCTCCAACCGCTGTACGACGTATCTAAGGTATCCCATTCTCTTCTGTTCTTATAGTTTCGTCATTCGCTCTAATTAGTCGTAGGTTTTCTCACTTTATATTATTTCAAAGACTCTGTTTTGCCTTTTGAAATTTGCTTTGTTTTTGGATTTAATTAGTACTCGTCTTTTCCTTTACGAAGTATAATAAGGGCTTTATTTTAATTAAAGTAATTATGAAAAAGTTTAGCTCATTAGGGGGTAGGTAATCAAAGTTTTGTAAATAGTTATTTAAAACCGTGAAGAAAATTACCTATTATGTTTTTTAAATCTTTATTTAGAAATGACGAACAAAAAATGAGAAATTTTAATTAGCAACCTTTAAAGAATAAAACAAAATTATTAAAATATATTTTAATTTGGGATTTTAAATTGATTTAAGGGGAACAGTAAAAAAATTCCTAATAGTTACTTAAAACTATTATAAAGGACATTTATTTACAACCATGTATATAGTGTTGACATTTGCGACTTTTTAATAGTTTAAAATAGTCACTATTCTGACATTAACTTTCCGCTCACTGAAGGAAACTCAACTTTTCTTCCGTGGGTCAAAAGTAAAGGTAACCCTATCAACAGTCGCAAAAATTTTAAAAATTGTGCCAATTTAACATCATGTATGATATTTTAAACATCTTTGTGATACTTTTACGTGTGATAAATTCTCTGGTGGCGTAATTATTTGACAAATTAAAAATTATTTTGTTGGTTTCACAGATTTTGGATTTAAAATAACTTACTTAATTACTTAATATAATTTATTCTACCAATAAATAAGGAACATACATAACAGTATGTCCGGTGATGGCTTAGCGTGTAAGGCGTTAAGTCGTTGAGCGCACAACGGACGTGAGGTGGGTTCAAATCCTGCTGAGGCCAAATACTTATTTATAAGTTGGTCGGAAATTTAGTGGTTAGCTCAACACCAGACGGACAAAGTGCAAACTGTATCGACGCTAAAGGCCACCAAAGGACCAGGGCGCCGGAACACACTTTGCCGTGTCCTGCGCAACCGTAGACATGCGGACCCCACTCAGTTGATAGGTTCAGTACTGCCTCCTGGGTGGGGACGAGGTCTTAAGTTGTCGCTCATAGGACCGTGGTTCGGAACCCACGATAAGCTGTAGGTCCCGTCTGGCTGACATCACCCAGACGTAAAAAGACAGGGCGCTCAATAAGCCGAGCGACTTCAGTGCATGGGTTATCCCGGCCCTATTCTAAATCTAATCTACATAACAGTACGGCTATCGACCTAGGTCTTTCAGCCTTTGATTAAAATAATATGCTACATACAATTACAATTATTAAAATAAAAATACAAACAATTGTCTAGAGAAAAAAGAAATACAAAAAACATTGATTAAAAAACAAACAGCGACGCTTCATTTTTCAAAGTTGATTGAACATTAATTACGACCAAAATTTTGTATCTGTTCCCAAACAGTTAAATCATCTAGGTTAAAAATAAAATAAATAGCAATAAAAAAAAATGGTTGTAAATAAAATGTTATGCAAATCTCGGTGAAATGTTCCACTACTGTCCCAAAAGTTTTTATTTTAATATTAAACTAAGCTATGATTCCCGGCTTCGCTCGGGAGTTTATATGAGACCCAAATAACCGTTGTTCTGAATGAAGTTCAACTTACTCGACAACAGATGGCGCCAACAAGATGACTGACAATATTTTACATTTTTTGCCACCCACAACCACCCACTTCCACCCACCTCGACCAAACTCCTTACTCACAATGGGAGACCAAGAGTATTTGCAACCCCCGACGGGAAGTCGATCGGAGTTGCGGATGATAGCGAAAATCGTGGACACACGAACGTACATTAACATTTATATAATATATTAGAATATAGATTAGATTAGATTAATAATATACAGTGCGTCTACATAAGTTCGAACCTAATAAAAACTTTTTATTCAATAGTTTTACGATAAAAGTTATCTTTAATTAAACGTTTGGAATGGTTAACCATCAATTTGGATTCTTTTTTTTTCAGTAATATACAACATATCTCAAAAATAGAAATTTTGCGCCAGAGAAAAGTACCGTTATTTTTCACAACATAAACAAATGTATTGTGGCGAGCGTAGTGCAGCGGTAACGTACCAGCTTCTCACCACAGCGATCCGGGTTCGATTCTCGGAACCGGACATTGGCATTTTAATCGCTCGTCACCTCATAGATGGCTTGGCAAACCACTGTGTACCGTATTCTGCTTACTCACTACGGTAGTAGTTATTTAGAAAATAACGTCCGTGGCGGCACTACCGCGTTGTCTAAAGGTGCTGTGAAATGCAAGAAAAAAATGCATGTTTCAGTGCTTGGATAACGTTGACGGAACAGCGTGAAAAAGGAGGTTAAACATCTAATAACCCGACACCCACGGTACTCTGGTACTTGGGCTTAAAGCCTTCGTGGACTGTCAAACAGATAAAGAAAATGTATTATGAGAAAAAACCTTTTTAATTTTTATATATGCAACTTGTTTATTTTTACAAGAAAAATCTTTGAGTTTTTTATGCGATGACAGTTATTAAAAACTTATATGTAGTATAGAGTAAGGCGGCGGTTACATTGAATAAGAATTCGTACGAAAAATTGTTCGCACGAATTCGTATGAACTCGTAAGAAATCCTCCGAAGCGAATAAATTGATTTGTTAACATGCTCGTGGTTATATTGTTTACGATCAATTGTTACGAATTCGTACGAGTTAGTACGTATTTTGAATACGACCAAAATATTTAGTTTTTTTGATAGGTATTCGTACGAATATCTAGCGTTGCTTGCGATATACTAATAACTTTAGTACACGAAAAAGGATCTTTATGGGATCAAAAAAGCAAACAATATCATAACAGAGGTTTTTATGTTTGATAGAAGTGCCGAATAGGGGTTATTGCCGTTTTAAGATTTTTTTTTAAATATACAACTCTGATATATACTCCATATTCCTAATATGGTCGTTCTGTTAATAAACTGATCCAGTGTAACCACACACTCATCTTAAATTCGTAAGAATTGATTTGTACGAATTCGTCAGAACAAATTTTCGTACGAATTCTTATCTAATGTAACCGCAGCCTAAGAGAAGCGCCAGACCTTTGTTATTTTGTGAAAGTTTGTGTGTTCATGCTCTCAACATAGGTAGAAGCGATGGCTATGAAGTTTGACTCATAGTGGCTTTGGTAGGTACCAGGTACCAAAAGTTAATGAATTAAAGCTTAGCTATCGTCATTTTGTAAAATCTGAATTTTAGATATGTTACTTGGATACCCATTAGAAGATATTTTCTCAATCGCCAGATGGTTTTGACTGTTTCAACCCCTTGTCAGACAAATATTTTAGGGTGACCTAATAGTCCAAGTAAGTCCAATATTTCTGTGATTTAAGAAGAAATGATAAAAAGTCCTAAATAAGAGTTGTAGGGTTTGCAAATGGGCATGTCCTTAAAATATTTTGATGTATACAGAGTGTCCTAAAAACAATTACAACTTACAGCAATAACATGTAACACAGAAATGCTTATCAAAATATTTTTTTAATGAGTTTAAAAGTTTTTTATAACTTAATTTTGATTTAACATAATAATAATAATAATACGTAACATAATACAAATTATTAAATATATAAATCTATTTAAAAATACGTTTGTGTAATTTTTTTAAACAATTTAAATTAATGGCGAGGTAATGGTGAAAACTCAAATTTGAAATTAAAAATATATTTTAAAGTACATTATGTCGTAACATGTACGTATTTTATTTGACATAATTTATTAAATTATAAACATACTTCATATTACATAATGGAAATCGTCTCAAAAAATACACTACTTCAGTCTATCTATGAATTTAATATAAATAATTTACTATTTTTGTTAGTAATCAAAAAATTAAGTTTGAAATATTTTTAAAAAGAATAAATTCGCCCATTGTCATGTTAAAAACAAAGAGCCATAAAAATCCTTTAGTATAGTCTTTCTTTTCTTTAAAAAGTCGCAACAACGCGATAACCGCGAATGTCTATCTCTAATAGTTAATAACTAAGACACCCCGCAATTGTTACGAAATCTGACCACCCTGTACATACACTAAGCTGGATTGGACTTAAGCGCTAGGGTTGTGTTTAGTTTACCGTTTTTACCACCAACCTATACTTTCTAAGAAACATGCCGTATCCCAGCTTATTTCTGTAATTGTCTTTTATTCGTCGTTTTCTTTTATTATTCCTATTTCAAAGTCTTAATAAACTTTTTATATATGTTGATTAAAGAAGGCGCTACCATGGTGGCTTTGTAAGGTTTTCAATTTAAAGCTGAAATTTATTATCAAACTTTGAACGACTTTGTTCCAAATCACTTTAGCCAAATTGTATGCATTCTCTTTATTCAACTATATCCTCGCTTTATCCGTTTAAATGTTATTGGTTAAATTTACTAGAAATGTTTTAACATATTCGGGATAACTGTGCGAGCCGGCCAAATAATTTTGCTTAAATATATCTAAAGAACCACATAACTACTGCAATGGTGCACTGATGAATAGGCATCTAAATACCTTTACTCTGCATACATTAACCAGAGCTAACAGTCCGCATCCCATGGTATGAAATTAACTATGACGATAAATATACAGCTCCACAACACATTACTGGGTAAATATTCTGTGGTTAGGTAATAAGGTAAAGGTGTTTAAAAAAGTATAAATAATTTAATAAGAATAAACATGTTCAGGGTGGGCAAAATTGGGCGTTTTTATGGGTTATCTCAGTTATTACTGAAGCTATTAAAAAAATGATGTAGGTGTTATGGGCTTGATTTTGGAGAAACTAAAAATGACGTTGTTAGAATTTTGATAAAATTATTTATCCAAGAAATACGAGGGGAAATTAAAAAATTTACGTTTTTTATTTTATCCTATATATCCCTTAATCTAAGAAATAGCAAAAAACCATAAAAACATTTTTTATGGAACTTTTACTTAGAATCTATAGAAAGTATTTAATTTTGTATACAGAGTTGCGTTGGAAAGTTACGATGCTAACTTGATGTTTTTCTTATGGAACACCCTGTATATATTTTTACTAAATCACTACAATAACAAATATATATTTCACAGTATCATTACCTTTTGTAGTTTTTTAAATATTTGAATGTTTATAATTGTTTTTGAGAGTACCCCGTATAAACACCTTTTATAATAATATTTTAAAATAATTATTGAATGTAATGATTAAAATATTTTTAAAGATTTATACGAACCTTAATATACATTTAAAAGTATAAACACAATAAACAAAAATTAATACCTACATATGCTAATCATAAGAATGTTTCTGTCTTTTTTATATATAGTTATATAAGAATAATAGCTTATTTATTTTAAAATTTAAATATATTAAATTTGAAATATGTTAACAAGAACGCCATAAATACAAAATAATATTACTCCTTTTAAAAATATGCCACAGACTAGGAGGCTTAAAAAAATAAAAAATCAAACAAACAATGATATTTTAATTAATAACCTAATGGCATTATCCACATATAACCAAATTTAAAAAGTTAGAAGTACAATTTACAAATATTGGCTCTTTCACAACACACATTTTTTACTTCTTCCATACTTTCAAAGTTTATTAAGGTTTAGTATAAATCATGAAAATATACCTAATTATTATATTTAATTATTATTATAAATGATATTTAAGACAAGGTGTTTATACGGGGTACGATCAAAAACAATTATAAAAATTCAAATATTTAAAAAACTACAAAAGACAATATCACTTTGTAACATATATTTGTTATTGTTGTGAAAAGAAATATTATTTAGTAAAAATATATACAAGGTGTTCCATAAGAAAAACATCAAATTGGCATCGTAACTTTTAAATGCAAGCCTATATAAAAATTCAAATACTTTCTGTAGATTCTACGTAAAAAGTTTTACAAAAGAATGTCTTTATGTTTTTTGCTAGGTATTTCTTGTATTACAGGATATATAGGGTAAAATCAAAAACGTCAATTTTTTAAATTTCTCCTCGTATCTCTTAGATAAAAAATTTAGTAAAATTCTAAGTACGCCATTTTTAGTGTTCTCCAAAATCAACCCCATAATACCTACATTGGTTTTTTAATAACTCCAGTAATAACTGAGATAGTCCATAAAAACACCCAATTTTGCCCACCCTGTGCAGTACAATATCTCAATAGAATGCGGCGCACAGTGCAGCAATCTATGGACAAAAACCTCATTTTAATTTTTAAACATGAGTCCTATTTTTAGTTAAAGGATACGTTTACAAATCCTAAGATCGTAGATTTGTTTGTCCACGCATCATAGAAATTTATCGCATTCAAGTTATAGAGAATTTGCGGGTAGTATATCTGGACCTTAGCAAATCTCCGTTTTTAATGTTTTGAGAAATTGTTAAAAGTTAAAAATGAATTGCAGTTAAATTGATTTAATCGTTTATATTACTTTTTCTTTCTAATGAATTAATTGCATACTTCAAATATTAATTGTAATATACCTAAAATGATATTATTTCAAATCAGTTTTCAGTTTGTCATGAATTAGATGGAAATTGGCCTTTTTAATAAACTGGTATAATGGAGATACTACAAATTGTCTACTTTCTGTTTCCTTAAAAGTGTGTACAGTAGCTAATTAATGATTAAAACTTGTATTATTCATATTTCTTTGGACAAACCACAAAGGCTAAAAGCC
>JACEGR010002475.1:0-50837 GCA_014170235.1 Listronotus bonariensis | reverse complement strand
TACTAACGTACCGTGGGTGTCTTAAGCGAGGCAAGAGGAAGCTTGTTGACACGAGACTTAAATGCTTGAAGATTTGGGGGAAAGGGAAAGACCTCCGGGGGCAGCAGGTTCCACATTCTAGAAACTCTAGGGATAAATGAACGAATAAAGTGGGAAGTTCGGGGCTTGTCCAGTTGGACCGTATAGGGATGCATACGCCCAGCACCACGAGTTTCTCTGTTGGGAACCGTAAGTGGAGGAACTATACTGGACAATTCTTTAGAGCAGAAGCCATGGAAGTACCAATAAAAAGCAATTAATCCCCCACAGCCCGAGGATGGGCAAGAAAGGGAAGGATCATTAATAAGACGAATAGCTCTACTGTGAATGGAATAAAGAATGCTTAGGGTTGTGGGGTGGGGGACGCCATGCCCCAGATATGAGAACAATATTTCAAGTGAGGTCGGATTTAGGACACATATAAAGTGTATAAATTAGAAGGGAAAAATACTTTTTGGCATCCAAGCTTTTTTAAAGCTGCCGTGGCTAAAGATACAAAGTGTTTATGCCAGTTAAGGTTACTTTCAAATGTGACGCCCACAAGACTAAAGGTGTCTTTGCTCTGTAAAACTTCATCGGCTCATAAGTAGAGGATAAGTATTGGATGACTTTTTTCGTGACAAGGAACATGATTGTGTTTTGGATGCATTAAAATGGACGCTTGCTATTTTTTTTATAAAATTCATCTTCCAAAGCTAAAAAGTCTTCAGGATCCAAGGCACACAAAGGTTTAAGATTTTGAAAAAAGCTTTGTTGTATTCGCTAGCATATGACAATAATCCAATTAAGACTGCAAATGTTTGACGTGCGATTGATAAAGTCTGCCTATTTAGAGGTTCCAAATGACACAGTCCTTATCTTTTGTTGATTTTGTTTTAATCCTCTTCTTAAATCGATTTTTTAAATTCACCATCATCAAAATTCAATTTTGATGATGGTGAGGTGATTTTAAATAATTAATAGTTTAAAAAACTAAAAACACGCTTTTATATGCAACCGAACTAAAAATTAGAAAATAATTTTTCATTAAAAAATATTGTCATTTCATAGTAAAAAGCGTGGGGTGCATTTTACTATTTTTTCATAACTTTTCCATCATAGATATTTGCAAATATAATAATTATAACATTTAATATATTTATCACCCCACGCTTTTTACTATGAAATGACAATATTTTTTTTAATGAAAAATTATTTTCTAATTTTTAGTTCGGTTGCATATAAAAGCGTGTTTTTTTAGTTTTTTTAAACTATTAATTATTTTTCATTTTTTAGTTTCTGCTACTCTTGACAAAATGGCGAAAAATTTTTAATGAACAAGAGTGGCAAATTTTAAAATTTTTTCCAACAGATTGCAACTCACTAAAAAATTTCTTCTTCATTAAGTAGCAAAGTTTGAAATTTTGCCAACAGATGGCAATCCAGGCAATGTTTGGACCGTTGCCAATATATTGCAACCCACTAAAAATTTCTTCTTCATTTAATAGCAAAGTTTGAAATGTTGCCAACAGATGGCAACCTAGGTGTTGTTTTTATAATATAATGGAATTTTTTTTCCTGGCGATCCAAAAAAAGATAACGGGATACTGTTTGCAGATTATTGCATTGTCATGTTTCCTTAATACGTGTGCAAAGTTTCAAAGAAATCGAATAGCTGGAAGTTGGTTAAAATTAGGCTCAAAGATTCCGTTACATAGCCAGATAGTTACAACCCAAGTTAATAAAAAGCGTGTTAACGGCATTTATTAACTGTTATTGTTCATAAAAATTGAACACCAATGGTGCAACTAACCCTATATTTTTATTGTTCATAAAAATTGAACACCAATGGTGCAACTAACCAAATTGTGTAAAAACTAAAAATTTCTTCTTCATTTAATAGCAAAGTTTGAAATGTTGCCAACAGATGGCATCCTAGGTGTTGTTTTTATAATATAATGGAATTTTTTTTCCTGGCGATCCAAAAAAAGATAACGGGATACTGTTTGCAGATTATTGCATTGTCATGTGTCCTTAATACGTGTGCAAAGTTTCAAAGAAATCGAATAGCTGGAAGTTGGTTAAAATTAGGCTCAAAGATTCCGTTACATAGATAGATAGATAGTTAAAAGAACCAAAATCTCTTTAAGTCTGTTTGTAACATTTCTGTAACGTTCATTGGTTTCTTTCTATAAACAAAGGGTTTTATAAAATTTGTCCAATCGTGCGGAACTTCAATATCTATAGCCGTCTTCTTCTTAGCACGCTCAAATTGCGACATGAATAGTATCTGCTTCCATGTACGAATGTCCCGGTTCCATAAATTTGTGATTAATCTCAAATATAGAACTGGTTACTGGGAGAGGATATTACAAAACATGATTGCCATGTAAATATTTCTATTTTGGCCAGAGCATGAGTCGCAGTAAAAGTTCAATATCTTAATATCTTTGGGATTGGCCTTTTTAACAATAAATATATGAAATTGAAAAGTTCTATGTGCACTTTGGCCATTTTAGTGTGAAGCTAATTTGGAGATTTGACCTATTTTCGAATTGGTAAAATCATAATCATTCACTCTAAGGGATTGGCCTTTTTGCATACATAGTATTCAGTTTGTGCGGTTTGATGATGGTTATATTTCCGAAGCAGCAAATATGGACATTGGCCCTTTTAATACTCATGCCAGATATTATTTAACAGTTAAGGTCAAAGCACTAGCTCAAGTCTCGGTATGTTCACGGACCGATCAAATATTTTACATGCTTTTTAAATTAATGTCCTTGAATGCCATTTAAATATCATGTAAAATATTTGACCGGTCCATAAGCGTACCGATACCTGAGCGCCTAGTGTGCTTTGACTTTTATAGGTATCAGTTGCCGAAATCGCAAGACTTTTTACAAAAAAAAAAAAATTATTAGTCTTATCTGATGGTGGCGACAAATACATGTTGTAAATTTATTTTAGATTAAGGCTATTAACTATCTTTTAAACAATTATCATTTGACAATCTGTTCAGATGCTTTTCTATTAATATGCTTTTGATCCTTTTTCCAAATATGCTAAATATAAATCTAAAATCATTTAGTTGTTAATAAAAAAAACCTTTTAATAATTTTTTATAAACATTAGTTTAGACCTTCTTCAGCAAGGCTTTATTGAATATAATATGCTCAATATTGGTTAGGCGAATTTATTTATTCAATGGTCTTTTATGTTAGGTATACGCCAAAAGGTTATATAGAAAAAATCGGACCACCTTGGTCCTAGTCCAGGGTATAGCGAGCTGACCCTGTTCAGCTCTATTGGACCCCTATGAACTGGCCGGTCACCTAAAATGGAAAAACAACTCCGAAACAAGCCAAAAAATTATAATTAAAAAACGACGTTTCGGTGGCAGGTCTGCCACCGTTGTCAAGTTAAAAATAATTGAAAAATTAAAATAAAAATTTAACTTACATTTAAATTTAGAAATAAATAAAATTTTAGGCTTTGTAGTTTTGCAAACTATAAAAATAGTTTGACATTTGTGTCATGTAAGGCGTTATTGTTGTATATTACTGAAAACTAGAAAAGAAATTATAGTTTTTTTAAATACCTTTTTATTATTATAGTAACATGTTAACCAAAAATTTTTGCCACAATAAGAATTTCATATGCTTAATCATTAATTGTATTAAATATCTATTTTTACCTTACAATTCTTTGTACAATAATATTGTTGTAATTATGTAATAAAACTTAAATAAGAACTAAGGGCTTTTAAAATTACTTAAACTGTATTGTATTTTTAAGCCTCCAAAGAAACAAAAATAAAATTAAAAATACCCAGCATAATAAAAAGTAATTTTTAGTTAAAAAAATAATAACAAGTACGAGTTCTGTGAACAGCCCTTGACCATTATGCTGCAACCGACTTAGCCAGCAGAATATAGCTAAACAACAATCCGGTAGAGAAAACAGTGACGTGGTCAAAAAGTTGTTGTAGTCGTAATATTTAGTTCATTTTATCCAAATTATTTAAGAGGGAATATACCTGTAAAATGATGTTTTTTTATAATATGTTAGTATAGTACTTTAAGAACATGTCACTAAAATTTTAGAACATAATTTTCAGTATATCTTATATTACAGAGTCGGTAAGTCACGATAATCATTGTATTTTTATGTTCATAATCATAACTTTAAACGCGTTTTTCTTAAAACTACATTTTTAAATTGGCGAACACAAAAATTGAGTCAATAATTAATTATATTTTTTTAAGCATTGTATTCCGCGGATTTTTATTTTAAACTCTTTTTGACATTAATCAATGCAAAAAATTTAGTTTTTGATTGTCAAATCATTAGAACCGATGCTAAAATGCCCACCAATTAAGAAGTCTCGCTCGATCTTCCTAGAAGAATTTAGCGTGCGGCCGCTGTTTTGTATAATAAAAAAATAATAAACTGCATACCAATTTTTGAAAATATATAATGTCTCTTTCATTAAAAAAAGAAAGTTCATAAAAATCAATGAAAATAAAAGCATTTACTGGTATCGCCTGCCTTAAATAGGGTGCCAACATACCTTCAAAAAGTCTCTTGTCTAGTTATAGGTGAAGTCATATTTAAGGCTTTCCATTTTATAAAAAATTTGTAATAAAAAAAAGAAAATGAAAAAGAGAGTACTTAAAATACCAAAATATTTTTAAATGTATTATTTATTACGATTTAAATTTAAAGGTACACGATAGCAAATGTGAAAGCTATATTTAAATTATTATTTCTACGAAAACTAGAATGAAAATCTAATAAATAGGAGTTTCATCAGAAAAATATCTTTTTCAATCCACTCAACACGACTGTTTAACATTACGTCACTTTTTCGCTTTCTACCAAAATGACTTTCTCAAACGGGCATTTTCGACACTACCTATGATACACATTTTTTGCAGTTTTATACCAATTCTAAAAAAACATACATGATTGCCCAATTGTCTGACGAAGTCCAATATTTCTATTACTTAACGAAATATGACCAAACATTTTATAAGAAAGTTTTTGGGGTGCCAAACGTACATGGGGTAAATAAATGCGTTATTTTTTAAATAACCACAGCTTAAGTTATATACTTGGTGGGCCAAATTAGACTTGCACACTTTTTAACTAATAATAACTGTTTTTGTTATTTTGCTGTTGCGCCTATCTTTTTAATTTTGAAAGGGATAATAGGTAAATATGTTTTCTCTAGGTTTTTCCAATTTAGGTCAAATAGATTTGAACAGGACTGGACTTACGGGACTTTTTCCAGAATACTGTATTTACCAACGTTGGAAAAGAAATCTGATTTAGCTACGATTAAGCTAATACATTTTTCTTGTATACAAACTATGGAAAATTATTCAATAAAAGCGAATGACATAAATGGTTGCATGAAATTAAATAGAAAAATAAAAATCTGAGTGTCCCATCTGAATGTCTCGCAAGAAGTAAAAAGTTCGGGGCCTGTTCAGTTGCACCATGAAAGGATACACTACAAGATTCTTTGTTGAGGGATGCAAGTAAAAAAATTATAGTAGAGCAACAGATCTCCTACAACCCAGCATGAAATAAAAGAAGAAAGCCTTTCATTATTTAAAGTATTTTTAATAAGCTTTTCTAAAAATGGAATTAGGAACGCTGAGTGTTGAGCTGGATGCCATTTTTCAAATATGACAACAATATTGCAGAGAGATTATGTAAAAATAAAAAAAAACTACGCCAGTGTTCAGCTCAGACAAGGGGCAGTTCGTTTTCTCTAAATATTATGCCTTTTTTAACAGGACTATATAAACTTCCACTTGACAAAATACAATTGACCGTTCTCGTTATTCTGTATCGCTCACTTTGCCTACTTATACTTTCAATTTATTGACCTTTTTATTGGTTTAATATTTTATTTTTATCGGCATGTAAAATTATTACAAGTACCCTTTAAAAAATATGACCAGCAAAATATTCCAAAGGAGGGGCCTAGTTTCAATTTACAGTACAATTTTGATTTATACTTTTTGATACAACACTTAAATAAATGTTTTTTCTAATGGCGTGCGTAAAAGTCCATTCTTTCGCCCCCATTTTAGTTTTAGGTTAGCACTAGTGCGTAAAAGTACAAAAATTTTAAACCAAAATTAGCTAGTCGCAATTAAGGATTTATATACATTTACGAACAATAATAATAAGTACAAAAAGAGTATTAGGTAGTATTGTGTTAAAATAAAAAAAAATGATTTTATGTTTTCCTTACGCTCGTAGGAAAAATAGCTTTCCTAACACTTGCCAAAGGGCCTTTTCCGCACTTAACTGCTTGTCCGAACACCGCTACGCGTCGTCTGTTCGACTGCAGTCGCGTGCGGAAAAGTGGTACTTTCAGCACTAGTTGGGAAATATACTATTATTAGTTGTATTTTTAGAGCTAAATTTTTTAAATCAATTTTTAGGCCATGTCATCATCAAATAATGCATTACATCTAATGTGTAGGTTTTGTGTTTATTTTTATTAGATATAACATACCAATCTAATTTTGGAGATTGTACACTTTAAAACTGGCCTCCGTAAATATAACATACATTATATTTTTCTTCAAACCACAGTATGGTTCATTTAAAGAAATTTTGCTTCTGGTACCTAATACAACAGTGTCTATGGTAGAAAATAATACGATTTTTTCATGACAAATTTACTATCAGTATTAATATTATAGAAATCGAAAAAAAATGTAAGGATAATAAAAAGTAGGATAAATACTGCCGTAAGATCAAAAATATTAAATCATAATTATATGAGGTTATACCAGACATACTGGGTGTGAATAAAAGAAATTTATTTTATGTGATGCAAAGGTAAACCTAAAGGTATACCCCAAATTCGTAATATACTTATCTCTTAATTTTCTGCAATGTAAACAATAACAAACGTAATAGAAATAATATACTGTCGGACAATTTTTTAGGTGAGGATCTTCTTTTTCGGTGGCAAATTTGTTTCTTTTTATAATTATATTTTTATCAACAAAATAGTAGTCCCTGTGCCAGTAACGAAATGCACTTTATGATAAGAACACTTTTAAAACCTTTTTAGGGGTTTCTTTGATGAGTCTACCAGAAATATTCATACTGTCATATTATACGGAAGCGGCGCTTTAACCCTGCCTATCAATGTTTCGATCTCAGACTAGGCGAACGCGTAACTTTTTTGTCGGAAAAGTTTACCACAATGTTTAACATGCAATTTTTAAAAATTTTGTCATAAATGGTAAAGGTTACAGTCATGGCTATAAGGCTCAAACTCATCTTTCGGGTATCGAACTAGGCGGGTAACGTGACTGTAACCCCTAGGATTTTTGGCACAATGTTTAAAAATTGCATGTAAAATATTGTGATAAACTTGTCCGACAAAGAAAAAGTTACGCGTTCGCCTAGTCCGACACCTGAAACATTTTACATTGAATGACTGGGTTAAAGCGCCGCTTCCATGTATGGCGGTTTGAATATTCATGGTAGACTCATCAAAAGGAACATCTTCTAAAGAGGTTTTAAAAGTGTTCTTATTATTAAGTACAGGTGGCGCTTTTTGTTAACCTTGCAGGGTATAGCGAAAACTAAAAGGAATAAAACAAATCTGTTTGCGCAATCTCGATTTCAATTTTCAAAATAAATTTAATGGTAAAAGTAAATTATGGCTAACTTGATTCGCTTTGGAGATACAGAGTGTTTTTTAAAATTTGTCAATTCGGCCAGACACTTGTAACTCACTTGATATTAGAAGATAGAAAAGAATCATAAATAGCGTACCTATATTTTTTCTATTGACTTTTAATTTATAGTTATAACACAAAGGTAAGTTTTTTTAAATGAAATGTATATTTTATCTTTTCTAAAATGGTCGCCTTAAAAGCCGTTTAGAAATACCACAATTTATATATATGTAATTTTTCCTAGTTTCGGAAATATAGCCATGATCAGTAGTTTGGTTATAAAATGGCATTTTTAAATGAAATACCCTATATATTTTATCACTATTTATAAAACGTATTAAAGACCTTTAAAAATTTACCACATTTAATATATTTCTCTAACAATTTTTGGGAATATAAGCTTCCAAATATCAGTGCGTATATCTACTATTTTTAAGATTAAGATGGTCATATTTATAAAACCATTAAAAATAAATATATCAAATGAGGTATTTTGTTAAACCTCTTTAAAATATCTACGCAAAGGTAATATATTATACAGGGTGTTTCGATAAAAAAATCCGGAAATATTAAAAATAGATATATCAAATGTGGTATTTTGTATAGCTTTTAAGGAGACCTTTTAACTAATAAAAAAATATACAGGGTGTTCTATTTAAAAAACACAACTTTGTGTCATATCTTTAAATTAAATGTTAATGGAAAAATATAGGTACGCCACTAAGTTCAACTTATAAATCCTTAAAACTTTTCTATTTACAATATTTTTCTATCTCTAACATCAAGCGAGTTACAAGTGTCTGGACATATTGACAAAATTTGAAAAACACTCTATATCTCCAAAACGAGTCAAGTTTGCCATGATTTGATTTCACCATTAAATTTGTTTTAAAAATTGAAATCGAGATTGCGCAATGAGATTTGTTCTATCTCTTTTAGTTTTTGCTATATCCTGGTAGGTCAACAAGAAGGCGCCACTCTGTACATGCATTTTATTACTGGCTCTAGGGACTAGAGGCCTTGTAAATATGTCTATATTGGCCTACGCTACACCACTGGCATTGACGCTTTTTTTTCTAAGCTATGATCACATAAGATTGATTTTATCCCACAATCTGTATGTAAATTTATTCTACTAATAAATCTACTTAAAGAACGTAAAAAAATATTTAAGCCAAACAAAATCAGGACCTAATCCCAGCATTATTCTGAATACGCAAAATGCACATACAACCATACTAAAGGACTTAGGATTTATAAATATAACCGCACCAAATATTCGTAACTTCTATTGGCTTAGTAGCAAAAACCTTTTAAATCTCTTATTTAACATGAGATTCCGTATGTAAATCTAAAACAATGGGTTCTAATCCACTCCTAAGTGTAAAATAAACACTAAAAAGTGGAGAACTTTTTCGGACATTGGGAATTACTAGAATTTAAGGGGGATTAAAAGTGGAGATGGAATACATTAGCGGGCATAAAGTTATATTCAACTCTCTTTAATAAAGACGTTTTATTTAATTATTTTAAGACAAAGAAAAAATAAAATATTATGTTTGATCTAGGTTCTACCCGGTTTTAAAAAGTTATAAATTTACCCTCCTCCCCTATATTTTTTTATTTTTATGTTAAAAAATAAATGAAAATAACAGCTCTAGTTCTCAAATCAGTTATCGGATTTTTATTGTCTTGTAATACAGAGTACAATAAAAATTAAGATTTTTTAATAGAATACCCTATATACAGCGTGTCGCAACTTTTTTATTATCAACTTTTCGGCAAAAAGTGTATCCTGAAGAAAGTCCTGCAAAACAAACAAACAAAATAAAACTTAACTTTTTCTTAAGTGATCAATGTCAAAGTTAGACCTTAAGTAATTTTTAATAAAAAGTTTTTACATTTTTTCTCAGATCAACAGAAATTTGTAATACATTTTTTTACATTTTTGGGATACGACCAAGAGATAAGTGGAGAACATTTTCGGACATTGGGAATTACTAGAATTTAAGGGGATTAAAAGTGGAGATGGAATACATTAGCGGGCATAAAGTTATATTCAACTCTCTTTAATAAAGACGTTTTATTTAATTATTTTAAGACAAAGAAAAAATAAAATATTATGTTCGATCTAGGTTCTACCCGGTTTTAAAAGTTATAAATTTACCCTCCTCCCCTATATTTTTTCATTTTGTTAATGTTAAAAAATAAATGAAAATAACAGCTCTAGTTCTCAAATCAGTTATCGGATTTTTATTGTCTTGTAATACAGAGTACAATAAAAATTAAGATTTTTTAATAGAATACCCTATATACAGCGTCTCACAACTTTTTTATTATCAACTTTTCGGCAAAAAGTGTATCCTAAAGAAAGTCCTGCAAAACAAACAAACAAAATAATACCTAACTTTTTCTTAAGTGATCAATGTCAAAGTTAGACCTTTAGTAATTTTTAATAAAAAGTTTTTAACATTTTTCTCAGATCAACAGAAATTTGTAATACATTTTTGAGACACGACCAAGAGATAAGTGGAGAACATTTTTGGACATTGGGAATTACTAGAATTTAAGGGGATTAAAAGTGGAGATGGAATACATTAGCGGGCATAAAGTTATATTCAACTGTCTTTAATAAAGACGTTTTATTTTATTTTTTTTTAACAAAGAAAAAATAAAATATTATGTTTGATCTAGGTTCTACCGGGTGTCAAGTTATAAATTTAGCCTCCTTCAGGTTATCCCTATATTTTTTAATTTTTATGTTAACAAATAAATGAAAATAACAGCTCTAGTTTTCAAATCAGTTATCAGGATTTTTATTGTCTTTTAATACAGAGTACAATAAAAATTAAGATTTTTCTAATAGAATACCCTATATACAGCGTATCACACCTTTTTTGTTATCATCTTTACGGCAAAAAGTGTATCCTGAAAAAAGTCCTGCAAAACATTTGGTCATTTTTAATTAAAAGTTTTTACATTTCAGTCAGATCAACAGAAATTTGTAATACATTTTTTTACTTTTTTGAGACACGACCAAGGGATCAGTTCACGTCTTGCAGTCTTGTTAAGCATTTATTTTATTGGATTAGGATAAAATAATTTCGACCGGAAGCCCTTGACCTATGTTTAGGAGCTGGAACCTTCTCTGTATAGTAAGTATTTTGTTTATATAATCTTGACAAAAATAATTATTTTATATTAAATATTTTATTTATTTATTTCTTTTAAAGTAATCCTTACTTTTATTATCTTATGTAAGGGCAGAATTTATAGTCCTTTATTATATACAGGGTTGGTAAAAGACCGGAACAGTGGAGTATCTAAGTAACCTTTAAATATAAATTAACCAAATTTTATGCCAAGGGGTAACTGAACATAAAAAATTACAAATGTTATTTTCAAGGTTGCCATATCTCCAGAAATTGACAAGGGTAAAAAATTGAAAATATTAGGTCATAATAAAGTTGAAGCAATTAATTACAATAATAAAATATAGGGTATACCAATTAATTTTTTAAAATTCCCTAACCTACAAAGAAAACTATAAACTTGCAAACCTTGCAGGTACAATTTATAATTTTTATGTTCAGTTACCTCTTGGCACAAAATTTGGTTAATTTCTATTTGACGATTGCTAAGATAATCCACCGTTTCTTTTTTTTTCTACTAACTGTGTATAAAAGGTTTGATTTTCTTGAAAGTTTTGTTAAATATCTTTATTCTGAAGAAAAGTCAAATAATATTTTGTTTAAATTTAAACTTTCAGAAAACAAATAAACTTTAAAAAAATATATTTATATGTTGAATGTACATGGCTTTAAAAGATTTTGGTTTTTTATTATATAACGAATTTTTGTGAAAAAGCATAACTCATTTTTTATTATTGTCTACTTCTTTTATTGCTAACTTCGTTTATGACAGCTAAGGACTGTTTAAAAAAAATATTTTTAATAAATTAAAAACAAAATAACCTTTTAAAGTCACTCTGTATGTAATTTTTAGATATTTATTCTCATTCTTCAACATATTTAACATAAAAAGGTATACTTAGTAGTTTATTTAAACAGCGACTTGTGAAATATTTGGATATAGAAAAAATCTGTATTGCATCCATAGCCATACGGGGTGTTTTGGAATTAGATACAAATATTTAAAAGTGTGAATCCTTATGTAATTAAATAATAAAAATCAAATATACATGTCCGCACAGAAAAAATATCCAGGGTGAGTTTTTTTCGATGTTTAGTACAGAGATTTCCGAAATCGTTGCAGCTGCAGATAGTTAAACGGAAAAAGAATTATAGTTTTTAGAGCTAAGTTTAAATCACTTTTTGATTCGGACAAAGAAATCATGACTTCCTAGATATTTTAAAAACCCAATTTTCTTGTTGTTAATTATCTTCCTAATAAAAATATTTTACCCGATACTCAATGTAGTAGTCCGTTTTAAAGCTATACGTCATAAACTTTCATTTTTATAAATGAAAACCATAGTTGGCTATGACATTTTTAAAACTCCTTTTAATACGCTTTCTAACGATGTACATCAAGATATACTTTAAATTAGAAAATTACGATATTTTGGGTATAATTAATTTTAATTTTGCTTTTTATATCATTAAGCCTTAAACAATTAAAGTTGTTTTATTGACAATAACTTTTTTCATCCCATCCAGTAATATAAATTTTTTTAAAATCTATTAAATAAATAAAATTATTTTTAGGTTTTAAAACACCCAAGACATTATTTGTTTTAAAATTAAATTATCAACAATAAAAATAACAATTATAAAAATAAATAAAAAATTATCAAGAAAAAATATAAAAAGAAAAAATAAAGTTATTTACCTATTCGGAATCGAACTCGGGACCTGTCGCTTACGGGTCAACACTTTTTTGTTGATTAGTGATAAAAATAGTAATAAACAAAAAAACAAATAGTTATTAAAGTTAGTTTAACTTTAACTATTATTCGGTGGTTTTCAATAGTTTTTATAAGCAAATCCGCCGGACGGCGGATTCTATTGTTAAAATAAGTAAAAACCGCAGATAATAACAAATTAATTATATTTTTGTTGGTTTTCATATTCATAGATAACCGCCAGACGGCGGTTTTTTATAGTTGGGCAGAACCACCAACGGTCGTTTGGCAAGTGCCTTTAAAAAGAGACATAGCTCTAGCAATAGTTTTGGATATATTTATTATTTTTCTAAATAACCATTATTTAATAATATATTTTTAAATATAAAGAATATGTTTTGGGATTTTAAAGGAATATGCGTGGTGCTTTATTTAAAATAATGACAGTTGTCATTTTTTGTGCTAACGCCATATTACAACCAAATTGGAAAAATGACAAATACTTTAAGAAAAACCAAGAATTTGTTTAAAAACCGTATCCCAATAACTAGATTTGTTCTAAAGTTATTAGCAATCAAAATGGGTCAAAATATAATCAAATATTCATTATTTTTAAGAGGTATACATTTTAACTATATTATTTAAGCAAAAAAGTATAATTTTATCCCCTTAACTGTCACGTTAACAAATCCGACACCCATTAACCTAAATCCTTTTATATTGGCATGTCCAATGAAAAAATTATTCTGCAAGCTTAACACCTCCAAAACGTATGTCTTGCGACAATGTAATAGACCCAGAGCTTATTCGTTCGACATAAGATTTTATCTTTTAAAAGACTTGGTGACGACTTTTCCGTCTTCTAATCCACACACTTTTCCTTTGGGTTATCTTGCATCGACACCAGAATTTTCGCCGGAATAAATTTGGTATTAAGTTTGTTAATGATAATAGGCATGATGACAATTTTTGGAAAAACTGCTCTATGATGTTCAGAAGAATGTGCTATTTCTAGAAATAAATATTATATTTAAAATAAAATAGGTTTGGTAGGAAAAATAACAATTTGAATTTGTTTTAAAATAGTTTTAAATACCCGCTAAAAATGTACATTTTATCATAGCGCCGATGTGTATACAGGGTGGGCCAAATTAAACTTGCACACTTTTGTAGTGTAGTGTAGTGTAATGATAACTTTTTATCTGTTGCGCCTATTTATCTTATTTTTACAGAACTAATAGCTGAGATATGTTTTCTCTAGGTTTGTCAATTTTGGTCGAATAGATTTAGTCAGAACCGGACTTACAGAACTTTTTCCAAAATGATGCATTTAACTTCGTTGCAAAAGAAATCGGATTTAGCTACAATTGAGCTTATACGTTTTTCTTGTAGACAAACTATGGAAAATGATTCAGTTAAAGCAAATCTGTCAATAATTTGATAATTCAGGAAATATGATTATTTTTGATAAATAATGCGATCCAAAAGCATACATCTCTCGATTTTAACAGGAATTTTTTTTTAGTGTGCTTTGAAAACTCAAAAATATGAGTTTACCATGGTTCCTTAGTTGGATGCTGACACAACTTAATAGTAAATTTATTAAAATTAAACGTATTAGCTTAATTGTAGCTAAATTCGATTTCTTTTGCAAAGAAGTTAAATGTATCATTTTGGAAAAGGATCCTGTAAGTCCGGTCCTGACTAAATCTATTTCGACCAAAATTGACACACCTGAAGAAAACATATCTACATATTAGCCCTGTAAACATAAAAAGATAGACGCAACAAATAAAGACGCAACAAATAAAAAGTTATCATTGGTTAAAAAGTGGGCAATTTTAATTTGGCTCACACTGTATACTCGTGACGTCACCAAACAGAGGTGTGTTTTCTATTACGTAAGCTGTTAGTTAGCATGACAAAGCGGCAAGACTGCCTCTAGTAGGTGTTTGCTTTAAGGACTGCTCTAATGAGAAAAAGCAACAAAAAAAATCATGTTCATTTTTTGGTACTTTACATGAGTCATACAAAAAATCGTTAATTTTTAAACCACATCCGACTATTTTTACCTATTTACAGTATAACATTGAAGTCAAAAAAGTAAACTTATATAACGTTTTAAAATGAACGCATACCAGAAAATTGTAGGCGCACAATCCACGAACGTACCAGTTTTATTTTCTAACTTAACCTCTTTTAATTTTTGGTTGATACTTTCGCGCCCCTTTCACAACATATATTTTCTTTATTTTTATGCAGACGTCAATTAAATAAACCGATTTTTAATAATTCATAATTGTTACCCTATGATAAATACAAATAAATAGTTATTTTTGAATGTTGTCATCATGCCCATTGCAAAAGAATTTGCCAAAATACTTTTTTCCATAACGGAAAAAAATAAGTACTTTTCTCCCGTACAAACATACACGTAATGTGATAGATATTTAATTTTATAATATATTAATATACAAACCTTATATTTCCTTTATATCCAATGTACAATCGGACATTTTTTTATTTTTATAGTATTCAAAATAACTACTAAACAAGCACATTTAGTTTTAACTTATTAATTTAAATCCGTCAAGTCAAAAAATTACATTGATAAATATTAAATAACTTTTTTATAGGTTTTCATAGTAATGCAAGGACTAACTGTTGTTTTAAATACAACAGCCGACCAGTTTAAAACTTTAAATTTTACATAATTTTTTGACTTTAATATATTTAAATAATATGTTTTTTTTTTAAGATAAAGTCGTCATTTTCCCGTCACAGAAAAAAATAGTGTATTATATAAGGGAAATATCTTCGATTTTAGCTTCGCGGCGGGAGACTATACAACCTTGAGCTGAAAACTACAACTTTTTTTTCCTTGTATGATAAATAACTATTTATTCACAACGCAAAGGTATTGCTACTGGTTTGCCTAAAAAATATGGCCAAGTCAATTTAAATTTATGTCTTTAATTAATAAAAAAGGGGCAAGTTAGGATTTAATTATGTATTTAAAATTTTCGTTAAAGCTAAATTTTTCCTCAATCAAGACATAAATAAAAATCCAGTTAACGATCCGGACCTATGTGACGAACATGTAAAAGTGCCCCGATCCCCTATTTGACCGATAATTAGGGATTCCCTGTCCTTTCTAAATGAACGTCTCGTTAGTAAAAGATTAGCGTTGTGCGTGCCATGGGTGTCTAATTCTATCTAGTTTCTTACCCTCGTACGTCTGTAATTAGGGCTAGTTGAATCTGCCAGCATCGATGTTCTCACTAATTTGTCTTTAATGCCTTCGTTACTGCTTCATATTGTCTGTTCGAAAACTTTATAATTGCTGGAATAATGAAGTCAAATAATCATTTCTAGAAGGTATTAATGAGGAGGAGATAACATCAAAGAGAGATTTAGGTTTTAAGGTTTAAAACTTATACAGAGTGCCTCAACTTTATTTAGATACGAAAAAACTTTCCTTTGTACATGGAATTCATTTATATTGTGCCATCTCCTTTTAACTGTAACCAAAAGGGTTAGAAAAGTTTTATAATTTTATATTCATTGTCTTTTGAGAATAAAAAAGAAACATATGAACATGAAAAACTCATAAACAATAGAAAGGTAAAATTTCTTTAAATGGTACATGTGTGTCACCATTAAAAAGTGGTTTTTAAATTTTTTTATAAAAGCTATTTAAATTACGAGGTGGCGAATAAAATCAGGTGGTGGCGTTCAAAATTAGGAAATGGCGACTAAAATTAAGAGAGGGCGACTAAAACTAGAAGTTGGCAAGTAACACTAGTCGTCAAGACTAAAATTATTCGGTGACGACTCCTAATTTAAGTCGCCAGTTTTAGCTCCGTAAATAAACGATCAAAATTAGGAGGTGCCCCAGGGACGAAACAAAATGAGGCTAAAAGGGGCCCTGGTTTTTAAATTAACAAAATTCATTAAGGGGTTTATTTATAAATATTTAATCGTAAAAAAATAAAATCCAAGCCATTCGCGAATTTGTTGCGAAATTTTAACACTAAGGATTGCCGCTGGATTTTTACTTCTGTTGCACAAAAGGGCTTTATTTATAAATATTTAAAAGTAAAAAATCAAAAGTTTCCTAATCAAACGAAGGGTAAAACACGCGAATAAGGCCCGTCGAAAACACAGTGATTTGTGGTCGCCACCGGCGGCCATTTTTAGTCGCTGTACACGGCGACTTGCAGTCACCACCGGTGGCCGCTACAAGTGGCTTCATACAACCACCGGTGGTCGCCACTTGTAACTTTTATAACCAAGGTTTGTCAGTCATTTTCAAAACTTTAAAATAAAGGCGCTACTCACGTTTTTAATAGTAAAAGACGACGCAAATTGCGTATGTTACAAAATTATCGTCGTTTTTGGGTACAGTTATTATTTATTTATGGGACACGAGGCCAATTTTTATGATTTTTGGCGTACAGGATTTTTGGGGTGCTGATTACAAAAAAAAACAATTTTTAGTCGACAACGTTTTGTTTTAAAGGTATTCATCATCAAGCTTAAAAATCAAAATGCTTTATTTTTACTAGGTATATTTTCCTTTTTTTTATAAACAATTTTTAATTTAAAGCTTAATTGACCCTTATCATTTAATTTTATTATTTATAGTGTTAAATTGAACCGCATAAAAAATACGTATACTGTCGCAACCACAAAATCTGAAATAGTTCAATTTTCAGAGAAAAATGGCAATAATAATTCTGGTCTAATCTTAAAATATAGAGACTGTTCAGAAAGGTAAGGTCATATGTGATAGGGCTGATAGAGTAGGTAACTATATTGTTAGTACCTAATATAAAAATAAAGTTCTATCAGGCTTCGTTAGGAAGTTATAACTTTCAAACTTAAAATAAAAAAATATTTTAATTATAACTTTTTGGCTGTTGCCATAGTACCAATGATATAGGGGCAACTAAATAATCACTTACGTATGCTTCTTTCCACAGTTAAACGATTGCTTATTAATATTTCTATTACTTTTTATTCAATATAAATAAAAAGAAAAAAATAAAGAACTGATATTTTTATGTGCGAAAATAACAGTAATTTTGAATCTCCCCGTATATTATGGGGCAATTTTTTAACGCTTTTATAAAAAAAAACATTTTTGTTGCAAATTTGTACAAAAAAAAAAAAAAATTTAGAATTGTGTTAACCCTAATTTTCCTTAGAAACCGTAACGAATAGGAAAGATAAATCATTATGCACTTTTTTCATGCTGTTCAATCAGGTAGTTACAAAAATATATTTTTCCGATTTTTTTATTTTTAATTAATATATTAGCGATTTTAAACTACCCTGTATATCTTTTGGCGATTTTTAATATAGCTTTTAGCATTTTGGTTAACGAAAAATTGTTTATTTTTTTTTTATTATTAAAAATAAAAAGTTTACAGGTATAGTTAAGTCCATCAGTGGACACACTGTATATAAATACCCTACCAGCAATATATTTTTTTAATATGCTTTTTTAAGATATTAAAATACCGTATTCAGTCAATGTGGTTGTGTTTGCGCAGAAACAAAAGTGGCCGCCACCGACTACAAGCCGCTTGAAGCTTGAATGAGCCACTACGAACGTCAAGTCTGCGTCGTGTCTATTTAAATTGCATAAAAGTTAAGTCCGCTGCGTGTGGCGACCACAAATCGCTGTGTTTGCGACCTTTCTATAACTAGGAGGTGGCGACGAAAATTATGGGATTGATACTAAAATTAGGAGGTGGCGACTAAAATTGGGAGGTTGCGGCTAAAATTTAAAGATGATGACTAAAATTCGAAGGAAATGACTAAAATTAGAAGGCAGCAAGTAAAATAAGGGGTGGATATTAAAATTAGTTAATGGACACTAAAATTATAATATTTTCACTTCATAACTTTAATATATTTTTAACCAAATATAATATGACGCACCAATCTTTGTTCAGCAAAAATAATTGTGATATCATAATGTCTAGTTACACGATAAACATATCTTCTTTAACTAAATTTATTTTTACCTTTATCTTTTTAAAACAAAATGAAAATTTTATAATTGTTTTAAATACTTTAATTAGCTAATGCATTAAGTTTTCTTACACAAACACCTCTCTTAAGTTTTGTAGATTTAAACTTATAATATTGCAAATTTTATATTTATATAAGATTTTATACTAAAACACTTAAATTTTATTTATGTAACCTGCGTTCCAAAACTTAATAAATAAAAATTATTATTACAGTTTAGCAACATTACTTTAAAGTGTCATTTTGAAATGGTGAACAAGTCATAGCTTTGATTATGCTAAACGTTTTTTATGTTAAGTAGTTTATTTTCAAAAGAACAGGGTATTCCATTTAAAAGGAAATACGGTATATTTTCTGTATTCAAAAAATTCAAGATAATAAATCAATTCATTTTAGCTCGAAGAATTGGAAAATCATAACAAAAACCAGTTGTCGAAAAACCAATTAATTCGCCATAAATGAAACGTTTTTTAATGGAATGCTCTTTATTACTAAGATTTTTGAAATCTACGGTTTATTTTAAGTGCCTTTTAAAAAGGGTACTATAAGTCTATCTTTAACTGTTTTTTAGCTACTTACGTTTAAACAGTCACAGTTTTGCCCTATATTATTTAATAAAATATATTAAAACAAAATAAAGGTAACGCAGGTGATCACCTGATTATTTAAAGTTATTAAAATAGCTGATTCTATATTAGTTTTTTATAGTTACTCTTTAGATAAAAGAACTAGAGATGGTAACGCTATAATAAAAGTCTCAAGATAATGCCAGTGAAGCAAAGGAAGACTATAAAACACTAAAAGTAAATTAACCAATATGTAATATAAATTTTATTGACTTTAAAGTATTAGGTGATACCCTACGTTTACTGTATTTTATATTAATATGCTAATTTAATTCAATAATATAAGCCAAAAATGTAACTGCTAAAGCGCAAATAACTTAAAAATAGATAAAGCTAGACACATAGTACCTTTATTAAAAATCCCTTAGAACTTGCTCTAAAATCTAATCATATAAAAAATAGGTTGTTCCATATAGAAAACCCTATATTTATGGCGTTAAATGTTGATTGTATTTAATATAGTGTTTTTCAGGAAATTACTTTATTTTAACAATTTTAAAGTTCGTCGAGCTAAAATACATCCATAAGCTATATGGTTACCTTAAATTTCTTGAAAAATACAGGAAGGTCCGAAAATATGCCGTATTTTTTCTTAAAAGGAATACCTTGTACACTGTTTATTTAATGTTGTTTTATAAAATAAACAAATGTAATAAAATAATCTTGCAGGAGCAAAGACACCCTTTAACTTTTGTAGCACTTAACATATAATTATGCTAATTATAAATTATAACTAAAAAACTAAAATAACTGCTAACTAATAAACTAAAATTTAGCCTTTATAAACTGCTCTGCAAATATGTTAAACAAGAAATAAAATAACTGTTCAGCAGCATAACTTTAAAAGGGTCTTTTAATAATTGCAATCAAGTCATTAGCTTTAATTATGCTTAATGTTCTAATATGTTAAGTAGTTCTACTGGAAAAGCTGATAATACACACTTTTATTTAAAGCAACTACTTTTGTCTTTCTCTATTTTAAGTACACTATAATTTCTACACAATGTGGACATAAATAGTCCCCCTGCTAACTTTTGTATTCTAATTTTTTCTTTATAAAATTTGGGTATGACTAATGGGAGGATATAAACTACTTTTTGACGTAAAAATGATAATTACAATAGTCAAGATGGCGGATGGGCGCCCTCTTAGGAAAAGAAAATAAATGGAAGGGGAGCCTTGTGGCACATCATTTCAAAGCTTTTGACGAGAACCCTAGAATATAAAGTCATTAACCTTACCCACTACAAAATGGCGGTATTTTATAAATTACCTAAATACCTAATTAAGATGACTATATTTTTGAAACTAATTAAGTTAGATATACGTTATGTCGCATTTTTAAAAAATTCATTCATTCATTTTCAAAGTTTTTTTATTGGTGATATAATATACAGGGTGATTTTATAAAAAAAAATATTTACTTTTGTAATATTACTCTGTATAATAATATCAGTATTCATTTAAAAAGATATTTTAAAGAGCTCTAGGAAAATACCAAGTTACTTAGGTACATCTCTCTATTAGTTTCGGAAATGTGGCCATCCAAATCAGGTATTTATATAATTTTTAAAGTTCTGCTGTAATAGTATATTACATTACAAGTGTGGAAAATGATTAATTTCACACGAGTGGGAATATTGTAGCACGAGGCGTTAGCCGCGACAAACCCACGAGTGGAAGAAAGTCATTTTCACACGAGTACTGTACACTATTTTTCCTACGACCACAAATTATTTACCAAAAAAAATTAAAGTTTGTCTTTACAGAAAATAAAAAACAATTGAGAACTTTGGAACACTAGGGTGATTTTTTACTCTGTAACACTAGTGTGATATGTACTTTCTCTCACTGCTATATTATACTATTTTAACAATATTTTTAGATCGAAAATCACCTTACCTAGAAGCATTATATAACTTTTATTATTTTAGAGTTTAAAAAGCCCTCACTTAATAAAATTGTATATTTGGTTAGGTAATAGAGGTAATAGTTTAATACGGTTTTTTGCTATTTTATGGGTTTTTTAAAAATAATAATAAAACGAGTTAATGAAACTGAACATCACATAAAATCAAGTAAAAATTACATTTTTCCCATATTTTTAAGAAAAATATAAAAAATATGAAAATTGTAAATGTATAACCCAAAGTCCTAAAAGTAAAAAAACGACTACTAAAACGTCCGTTATACCATGCAAAATATGGAAAGCATTTGGCAACGTCGGAAGGGTGCAGGATTTTTATTTCTATGAATGGATAAATTAGCCTCAGGTTTATACTGTGTAGTAACTTAACGTTAAGATGATTTTCGCTAATTTGGGTTCTACTGTTAAGGTAGGTAAGGTGCTGCCAAGTTATTTTCACAAGTGATCGTAGGAAAAGTACTTATTAGAAGCTTTAAAATAATGGGTAACAAGACCCCCTTTTCCATTTTTTTTGCTAACATGGCGATTATCTTGATTGCAACTATAATTTTTACGTCAAAAATGTGTTTATATACTCCCATTAGTCACACCCAAATTTTATTAAAAAAAAATTAAGAATACAAGAATTAGCAGGGAGGACCATTTACATCCACACTGTATATATTTTTTAAATAAACCAATATACCAAAATTACCTTACGGAAAGAAGTCCCCCTTTAACTTTTGTAGCGTTTAACGTATAATATGGCAAATTATAATTTTGTACTAAAAAATTTATACACATAAACACATCAAACAAAAGTCATAATTACTGTTCAGCAACATAACTTTAGAAGGGTGTTTTTATAACTGCAATCAAGTCATTAGCTTTGATTATGCTAAACGTTTTATATGTTTAGTAGTTCTAGTGGAAAAAGCTCACGATACATACCTCTTTTTGAACCGATTGCCTTTATCTTTTTATTTTTTAAGTACAGAATATTCCATTTAACAGAAAATACTGTATATTTTCTGTATTTCGTATTTTTAAACAAATCAAGATGGCTAATAAATCTATTTTAGCTCCGAAAATTGAAGAATTATAATAAAAACAATTGCATTAAATACATACGCCATAAATGTTGCGCTTTTTAAATGGGATGCAATTTTTTATATTACATTTTTGGAATCTATGGTTGATCCTAAGTGTTTTTAATAAGGGTACCATAAGTCTATCTTTACCTGATCTTTATTTATTAATAAACGTTTAAATCGTCACATTTTCGACTTTTTCGAGTTTTTGGGTTATTCGGCCGTCGTTGTAGATTTTGTATCCTTGTATTTAGCACTATAAATGCAATAACCAGAGAGCAGGGTGCCGGGGGTAGCTGTTTAGATCATCTTTTATAAAAGGAAATTCTCAAGCCACGGGTTTTGTTTTAAAAAGTTCTTTAACTGACCATTATTTACCCTATTAGCTTAAATATTAAAACGGAACTTATTAAAGAAAGTCAATATTATATGAAGTCAAACCATATTTTAAACTAGATAAAGCAAAATTAAGCAGAAACTTACAAAATGAGTCATGGGATGCTGTTTTGGCGAATAATAATAGCAATACTGCAACAGAATGCTTTATAGAAACGTTAAAATATCATGTTATTTCTGCTACCTCTGAAATTAAAGTTTCTACTAAAAAACGTTGTATTAAGCCCTGGATATCCCCAAATCTGGTTATGAGCATACGTAAGCGAGACAAACTTAAAAGGTTCGCTACTTTAAACCCAAATAATGATCAGGAAAAACAACATAATATTAATTACAGAAATGTGTTACAAAAGACCATTACAAGAGTTAAGGTGGCTTACTACAAAGCTAAAATAGATGAAAATCAGTATAATCCAAAAAATATTTGGAAAATTATAAAGGAAGCTTCCAATGATTTTGAGACTCCTAATACAATCAATGTACTAAAGAATGATCAAGGTGACACCTTAACAGATAGTCACCAAATAGCAAATGAGTTTAACAATCTTTTAAGTTCTGTGGGTAAAAAATTGGCTAAAAATATTGATAAAGTTCCAAAAAATGTATTTAGGAATGAATATAATAATGTAACAATGTTTCTTGAACCCATTACTGAGTCTGTGTTGAGTTGAGGTTATTGGCTCTTTAAAAAATTCTTCTTGCAGCGATGACAAGATTACACCAGATATTATAAAATCAAACCACTTATTCCTTATTAAACCACTACAATATATTACAGATTTAATATTTGCTTCTGGTGTATATCCTGATGTTCTTAAGCAATCAGTGACCCTTACATAAAGGTGGTGATAGGACAGATGTAAATAATTTTCGACCGATAGCCTTGACAAGTGTAATTAATAAAATTTTCGAAAAATGTATAAAATTCAGACTATGGAACTTTCTGTTGCAAAATAAAATTATATCTAAGTGTCAGTATGGTTTTAAAGAAGGTGTTAGCACTTCGAATGCACTTTATGATGTGTCTAAATTTTTAATTGATTGTCTTAATAATAACTTAAAACCGCTTGCTGTGTTTTTGGACCTAAAGAAAGCCTTTGATACCGTGGACCACCGAATCTTATTGGATAGATTGTAGGACATTGGTGTAAGAGGTACAGTATTGAATTTGTTTAAATCGTATTTGGTTGGTAGATTTCAACGTGTAAAAGTTAATAATATCCTTAGTGAGGAAAAATTGGTAGAATTCGGTGTTCTACAGGGCACTGTGCTTGGTCCTATTTTGTTTGTTATCTATATAAATAGTTTATTTAAACTCCAGGAACCAGATGAGATTGTGTGCTACGCAGATGACACTGTGCTCTTGTTTAAGGACAAAGAATGGAATGGTGTATTTAACAAGGCTGAAAAAGCACTTTAAAAAAAAAAGTGAAAAGTCTTATTTTATGCCTTTTGCCCTGAATAGGCGAGGTCTTCCGGCTAATAAAAGCATTGTGTTACATAAAGGTAACTGTAACGACTTTAAAAACTCTAAAAATTTGATGTTAATATAGCACGTTGTGAATCAATTAAGTATTTGGGCGTTTATTTTGATCAGTGTTTAAAATGGAATGCGCATATTGAATATGTAGCAAAGAAAGTGAGAAAATTGGTTTACAAGTTTTATCAGTTAAGATCATTTTTGTCAATTAATCTCTTAAATCTAGTTTATTTACCTTTGGTTGAGTCAGTAATGGATTACGGAATTATAGCTTGGGAGCTGCATGCAACAGTATATTACACTCCTTAGTTAATGTTCAAAACTATGTTCTTAAGATAATGCTTCGCAAAAAACGCAGCTTTCCAACTGACACCTTATTTAGGGAATCTGGTATGTGCACAGTTAGACAACTCTATTGTATAAGAGTAATACATTTTTCCCTAAATTTTAAAATATTTAATAAATTTGTATCACATTTGCACGAAACCAGAGCTGTAAGTTAAAATTACCTATCTCTACCGCAGCAGTTTTTTTCTGGAACTCAGAGGCATATTACCTATGTCGGACCTAAAATACCCAATATGATGCCCATGGGGCTGAGAACAAAACTTAATAAAAATATCAAAGTTAAAATAAAGCAGTGGGTTGTAACTAAATTTGTTCGGATTTGCCAAAATATCTCTTGGTTTGTGTCTTAAGTGAGTCAACTTATTAAATTATTTATGTTTTGTCAATCATTTTTTTATTATTTAAGTTTATTATATTTAAATTCTATAGAATTAGGCAAGCATTTTTAATGGCATATGAGTGGAGCAAACACAAATCTCCTGATTCATTTTGCTTCCACTTATATGCCAAATATATTATATTTTCGGCAACTGTATACAATTTTTAATTTATAATTTGTTATTTGGTTAGTTTGTTAAATAAATAAAAATAAAATGTGGTTGGCATCCTCAGAAAGTCCTAGTAGACTACTTGCGTACTACTGTCGTACAGATACAAAATCTACAAGGACAGCCGAATAGCCCAAAAAACTTAAGATTAGCAGAAATTGGCCGAGAAAGCCTTACACAGTAGATTTTATATTAGTTTTCGATATAAATTACTCTTTAGATAAAACACTACAGATGGTAACGCTATAATAAAAGTTTTAAGAAACTGTCAGTAAAGCACAAATATAATTATAAAAACGTAAATAAAATATAGGTACTAATAGGTAATATATATTTTAATGACTTTGAAGTATCAGGCTATTTATTTATTGTATATTTTTTAAAATAAACCAATGTGTAAAAATAATTTTACAAAAACGCTTTAACTTTTGTAGCACTCAACGTATAATTTGGTAAATTATAATTTAAAACTAACATAAACTAAAAAAATTATACACTTAAAATGCTCTGCAAACACATCAAACAAAAATCATAATTACTGTTCAGCAACATAACTTTAAAGGGGCCTTTTTATAACTGCAATCAAGTCATTAGCTTTGATTATGCTAAACGTTGTAATATGTTAAGTAGTTCTAGTGGGAAAAGCTCTGGTATATTTGTTCCTGTTTGTGTTCAACTGCTAAAGGATAAATTAAAAGCTTCAATTAATTCCTAAAATAACTTCTGCACCGCAGCTTTTAATTATTCCTGTGCCAGGCTTTTAAAGTGAGGTTTAAAAATGCGAAAAAGTTGGAGAAAAATATTTTACTTGCTTATGTGGTTTAAGTATGGCAATTATGTTATTAGTTTTACTTTTTAGCTTATTAATATGCAAGGTCTTAAAGAATGTTGTTAAAAAACTAGGGCAGATTCTACTACTAAAAATATAAAAAATGTAATATAAATATGGGTCCAGAAATGTACTGTTTTCAAGATACAGAGTATTCAAATTTGTATTCGATTTACCGCTTGAGACGCCACTGGTCCAAATAAATTTAATTAAGTAAGTCTCTTAATGCTTCAAATGATACTTTTAAATTTATTCAAAATTGAATAAAAAATATTTAGGATATTCATAAAAAAAAATACAGTTTTTCTTTTTGTTTAATACATTGTATCTGGTTAGTTCTGATTAGCAATGCGTTTAGGACCCAGGTTTATTTAAACTTTTTTATATTAACAATAGAAGTAGAATCTGCTCTTAATTTTCTTAACAACATTCTGTAACAAGGTGTATAGTGTCATCGCTTTTTATGAATACATTCAATTATCCCAGTAGTTCGGAAAGCGTTTTCTCAAACTTTTGGCGTTGATTGTATTTTTTTATCTTTGGATAATCCACGAAGGAAGGGGGAAGGAAAGACCTCCGCTGAGAGCAAGCTCCACAGTCTAGAAACTCTAGGGATAAAAGAACGAACGAAATGGGAAGTTCAGGGCCTGTCCAGTTAGACTGTATAGGGATGCATACGTGCCGCACTACGAGTTTTTCTGTTGGGAGCTGCAAGAGGAGGTACTATATTGTATGTTAGAAAAATAAAGTATTTCTCGAATTAAAGATTTTTATTCATTATTGGCGTGCATTGTTGATTGGGTTTAAAAGGTTACTTTAAAAAAATGGATATTAGGACTTACTTTACACAAATTTTGTAACACATTTAAAATTAGCATTTCAAATTATTGACTCGTTTATGTTTTTAAACTATTAAACGCTGTTTTTTTTTCGTTTTGCCAAAAGTAACTTTTTACCTCAATGTTAATGGTAAATAAAAATTTTTACCATGTCAAATTTTACTAAGGTATTGTGACGTGAGTTTTGGATACATGGCCCACTTTTTGTCACTAGGACTAATACTAGGACTAATATACCATATGGAACTATTTCTTCTGAACATTGAGCAGGTGGACCATAAAAACTATTTTGGCATTTTAATTAAACTAACTTAATTTAGTAAGGGCATCAATCAAACAAGGAGGAGCCCGTACTTAAGCTCTTTGCTTAACTTCACTACTACTTCTTAATTTTTATAATGTTATCTAACCTTTTTTTTTTGGCCCAATTTGTGTATATATACAAGCCTTAACTAGTTTATTTAGTAATTAAACATGTACTGTGGACCTTGACGTTTATTTTGTATTTAGAAATTATTAATGTGCCTTGAAAAAACCTTGTAGGTAATTAATTAACTTGTTTAATTAAATTAATAAATATATAAATATTAAAACTTACATACATCCTATACAGGATGTTCACAGTAAAAAGACAAACATTTTTTTAAATCTAGCACTAGAAAAAATCAAATACTTTAATTATGTTACTAAAATCCTATATTAACGTATAATACGTTAGTTATAAACTACAGTTTGAAAGCGTCACGTTAGAATAATTAGAACTTTTATTGGGAAAATTAATAAAGGAATTAATTAGAGCTTTCAAATAATTGCTCACAGTTAAGCATGAACCAAATCATTAAATCTTGCGAAGCTGTTTCCATTAGAGCCACTTTAATTATTACACAAGGTGTTAGGAAAATAATGTTCGTTACTTTAAAAAGTGATTTCTTGCATTATTCCTAGCAAAAAATTCATAATAAATTATGTCCAAAAATTAATGGTTTTTGAGAAAATTGAGTCGTAAATAATTAGATTTTCCCAAACATTTGGTAACGTTGCAACGCAACATGGATACAAGCACACGAGGACAGCAAGCGACTCATCAAATTGTTGTATTTTCACTTGTAATACCACTAGTGCTTAATTTTTTCCGAAAATTTTTCAAGGCCACGAATATTTTGAAAATGTTCTTAAAATATTCGTGGCCGAGAAAAAATTTTCCGGGATAATTTAAGCAATAATTTTTTTTTCTTAACATTGACTCTATATGATGGTAAGATCCTAATTTGTGCAAATGCAAACAAAAAAGAAAGCTTTTGCATGATTATGCAAATTAATCTATATATAATCAATGTTAAGCCAAAAATTATTTATCAATTTAATTTATTTCTTTCATTAGGGTTTTTTGATATTTTTAATATTTGTATTATTGTGTAAGTAAATCATTTGATTATTCATTATTCAAAATTTTTAAGATTTTAGGTTTTTTTTACTAAACTAAGGTATTAGTTTAAAAATGAAGTGTTTACTATTTTTACTGAATTTTGAAAATTGTCCGTATTACGATGACGGTAAAAATATTATGTAAATTCGAAATAATTGACTTTAAATTTCCATATTAGTACTATCAGACCGTATTCGTAAAAATATAAGTTAGTGATGCTAGTTTGTTAAGTTCTGCTTGGTTTATTAAAGTAATTTATTAATTTAAAATACAAAGGTATTTTTTATTTTTAAAAATACAGGCCTGTATTAAGATTAAATCCTATGTGTGATGATGTGTGATACATCATTGAATTTGTATTCAAATCGGCTTTTATATTTTGATATAAGAATTACAGGACCGTATTTAAAAAGTTGTTGATGATGGTCCTACAATAACAAAAGTTGTATTTTAAATAAAACTCTAGCATCGGATAAAGCAGAAAAAGTGGCAATGCAAAAGTTTAATTTATTTTAAAATTGATTATAAATAAGACCAGGAATTTTTTTTTAAATTTCCATTTTCTCATGTTTTTTCGGAATATCTCCGAAGAATTTGAAACTTTCTGAACAGCATATTATTGGGCACTTTAAACCTTAACTTAACCCGACTACGTATCTCTACTATTTTCGTGCCTATACTGGCCCTCCTTATCTTGACACGTTGTATACAGAGTAGCACAAAAAGTTTTCGAGAAATTTAAAGTAATGTGGTAGCGTCCTCAGTTTAGACATTAAAATTAACATTAGATTTAAATAGCTTATGTTAGAAAAAACCCTAGATACCGATTTTTATGCCAATATTTAAAATGTATTAAATATTATAATTTAAAAATATTGTATGAACTCTTGACACCCTGTATCTTAGTTAATATCAACTTTTACACTAAGGTAAGTTTAGTTATATCTCAATGCTTTAATGTCACAATTTTTTAGCTATATTTTAACCCATCACTTTGGGACCACCATGTTGAAGCCTAGCCAAAACAGTCTAGTGATATCATAATAAATATACATTTTTTTTAAACTGTTTTGAAAATAGTTTATGGCCATTGCAATCCATCTTGGAGCTACAGGGTGATTTTCAGATTTTGCCCATTTTTACAACTTTCTTTTACTTGTTTGATATTCAAGTTATAAAAAAAATTATACAGGTTAATTGTATTTTTTTTGTGGATTATGATGGTGTAATTAGTTGTTTTCTATGTTAACCAGTTTTTAAAAAAATACCCAACCCATTTTTTTCCTATTGTGCCCTATATATTTTTATTTATAATTATTAAGCTTTTCTTAAGCTATATACTAATATATATTTTATTTTAAGTTTTACTCAAAAATAGCATTTTATATTATTTTCTTTTTATAAAAGGTCATGGAGAAAAATAACAAAACATCATTTTTAAATGCCATTTTTTTTACTTTTTTTGGTGAAACTTTCCTAACTAGATATTTTATTTTTAAATCAACCTTTATATGTTTAACCTTCCTGGGCTTTAAAAATTTAATGTGTATTTTTTAACAGTTCGACTACTTGCATTATACTAATAATAAATAGCATAACAATAATAGATAAGTTTTAAAAATATAAGTTTATTAGAAAAAATACTAATAGGAAAAAAATATTTACTAAATGGAAATAAAAAAAACACCATTCTGTAAACATTTATTGTAACTTTTGTTTTTTGTTATTTTAAATATTATGCTATAACATTAATTTTATTTCCATTTAGTAAATATACAATTTTTTTGCTATAGTGCTTATCTGTAATAAAGTCATATGTTTTTAAACTAAGGTAAGTTAAATTAAATAACTTAAAAATATAAAAGTTGATTTTAAATAAGACATAAAGTTGGTGTAGCTAAATAGAAAAAATTAAAAATTATATATTTTTTTATTTTATATTATGGCCTTCCAAAAAAAAAGCCCAAATTATAAAAAAATGTTAATTTTCGGTAAAATTTAATATAAAAGATACCTACCAATATATATTTTTAAAAAGATCAAAAATAGCCTAATAAACCCAAATAAAAATATACAGAGTGTTCCATAATAAAAACCAAGGGTGAGAAATTTTCTTTAAAACGGTTTACCATAAAAAACAACTAAATACATTACAATATTAAAAAAAACTTTACCAATAATCTATGACTTAAAAGTTTTTTTCAAAGCGATAATAGCAAACGAGTTAAATAAAATCGTAAAAATGGGCAAAATCACCCTGTAGCTCCGAGCCGATTGAAATAGCCATAAACTGTTTTCATTACAGTTGTTTTCTGAAAGAAGAGATCGATTGTACGATAACTGTAAATCCATCAAAAATCAGACACCACCACACTCTTATACAAAGCTGTATTTTTTCACTGCTAACATGAGAAATTGCTATAATTTGCTTCATTCCCTTAACCAGATTAATATTTCTCACCCTTGGTAAATAATAATAAAAAAACACCAAGGTAAATAATGAGAACAATTCTAGTATATTATATACCTAGGGTGGGAAGTGATCTATTATTTACCGAGCATTTTTATATCCTGAGGCGCGTAACGCCGGAAGGATATAATGTGCGAGGTGAACAATTCTATAATTTTTGAAGATAATAACACAAATTTTTGTTAACTTAATTATCAACTAGAAGTAAAAATTAAGGTTAGCAGTGAAAAATTTTTATATATACCTCAGGTAAGAAAGCTATTATTTACTTCGCACATTATATCCTAAGGATATAAAAATGCTCAGTAAATAGTAGCTCACTTCTCACTAGATATATAATATACAGGGTAAGTAAGAAAACCAGAACGGTGGATTATCTCAGCAAGGGTTAAATATATATTAACAAAATTTTGTGCGAAGGGGTAACTGACCATGAATAATTTAAAACCCTTATTTCCAAGGTTGCCAAGTTTATAGCTTTCTCTTTAAGTTGGGGAGTTTAAAATTCTAAATGGAATACCCTGTTTTTATTATTGTAATCAATTGCTTGTATCAACTTTATTATGTCCTGATAATATCGCTTTTTACTCCTAATAATTTTTAAGATATTGCATTTGCGATATTTCATAATTGAATTTCCTTATTCTTTTTCTTGACTTTTTTTAAGAATTTTGAAACGTCGCAAAAATGCTATTCAATAATTTAAAAGGTCCAGTTTCACCCCTGTACTAATTTTGACGAATATTGGTTGAATCGTTTTTACATAATTGATCATAACCAGCGGTTTTTGTAATAATTTTGACAAAAGCATGATGCAATATCTCTAAAATTGACAAAAGTAAAAAGACAATAATATAAGGTCATAGTTAGGTTGATATAATTGATATCAATAATAAAAAATATGGTATTATTTAAAATTTTAAAATTCCCTAAACCACAGAGAAAACTTTAAACTTTGCAACCGTGTAAATACACTTTTTTTTATGTTCAGTTACTCCCTGACATAAAATTTGGTTCATTTATTTTTGACGGTTGCTGAGATAATCCACCGTTTCGTACTATTATACTAAGCCTAAATAAAGCTATGTGTATTATTGCGTATTATATCTATTAAGATAATGATTCAAATAATCATTATTAATTATTATTTTATTATCATTCCAAATAAACTATGTGAACTCCAGACAATCAATTTATTAAATAATCTAAGAACAATACCGCATTTCGTTGCAGATATATTATCCTAAAATTGGCCAATTAGGAGATTAGATCTAAAACGGTATTTCAATAATGACGGAATTAATATGTGAATTTTCCTTTATCTAGACCTGCGTAATGATATCGGGCAAGATGCGAAATGCGGGGAGTTGACAAAGAAGGGGGTTGAAAGTGTGAAAACAGAGGCGGAGTCACGAAGAAAAATTAGGCCATGTTTTATTACCTACTATTCTTAAACGTTTAAAATTAATGCAAGAATAAAGAAAAAATTAATCCCACAAAATACATAAATGTAAGAGTGGTGAGCCAAATTTATGCCAAGTTCTGCACCAAATCTAAATATGTATGAAATCTTAAAGTAGATTAGTTCTGGTTAGTTGGTTGAATAACTTTATAAAATGACTGATGTAATGAAAACTGGCCAAGTCAAATCTAAACTTCTTTAGGATCACATACATATTTAGATTTTATAAAGAACTTTGCACTCATTTAGATCTGCATGCTTTTTGCTGCAAATTCCAAAGCCAAACATAATTTTAGAATTGAACTCGGCTCGGCTCACCTTTTTCACATTACATTACATTGGTGGAATATCATCACTTTTTGTAAAAACACTAGGCAGATATTCAGATTAAGTTTTTTCTTTTGCGTTTTTACTATATGATTTGCTTTTTTTCAATGTTATTGTCTACATTTGCTTAAAATTAAAAATAACAACGCGCATTGCCCACTCATTATCTGCTACCTTGTTAACGTGTTTTCTGTTTATGCTTAAGTTAGCCAAGACCAAGCAATATAACGCTCTGACTCCGCGCGCCATGACAATACACACCAATATTTTCTATGGGGGCACCACATATTTTTAAATAAATTTAATTTTTATATTTCTGTTATATAGCAAATATAATAATACATATATTGGGATAATTTCAAATGTCTACTTTTAACTCTTTAAACGCTACAATTGAAAAACCTTTTTTTCTTGAATAAGGACCTTTCTTAACTCTATTTTTATCTTTTTTTTATTTTTAGGTGTTTTCGCTCGCTTATACACAATTACCGAGCTGGATTTCAAATGTTTTCTTTCTAGGTCACCTACAAGTGGGTTTTTGATTGATATGTTATTTAGTTAGTGAAAAATTGACGACTTTTGGACCTTTGACAAATCTTTATAACCATGTGAGCTTTTAGGTGTCCTTATAAATATAAATAAACACACGTAGTTTAATATGTTTATGTTAAATAGATTTTGAGTTACAAATTGTTCAAAAGTGTCGTTACACACCAACTGGGTGCGACGAAACTTGGCTTGACACGCTGCACTATATTTTAAGCCACTACAGAAAAGCTGGTTTTAGGTTATTTGATATAGCTTTTTCTTAAATCAGTTTGATAACTAAAACATTTTTTGGCAAAATCGGTTTGTTCAGATGCAAATCTAAATTGTTTGGGAAGTAGTTCTTTTAGCAAAATATTCGATTTCTTGTTTTTTTTTTAAGTAATTGTCTCTATTTTAAAAAATATTTGTGAGTTCTGTTTAATATTTTATTTATTGTGTAGCATGTCTAAAAGGTGTATATTATTTATTTAATTATAGGGAAAATTAAAAACAATTGCCGACTTTAAAAGATTTGCCGACAAATTAATTATCTATTGCGGCTACTATATATTGCATTATATCTACAGTCTCAGCTTAGTACTGTAGGTAGGTATAATTGAAATTAAATCTACTAGTTTTAAGATTTATGTGGTCATATTTCAAAAGGTATTAAAGACGGAAATATTAAATAAGGTATTTTTATAAAGCTCTTTAATTTTTTTAACAGTAAAAAATATTAATATTTTTGCTAAATGTAAATTTTAAAAATGGACTTTAGTCCAACAGCTTCTAAGGTCCTGCAATAATAAAACACATTTCTTAGAAAAGTTAACTTTAGCTTAAATGTTTTTAAGGTACAGATGTTTTTATTTTAAAAATACTTTTTTATTTTTTTCAGTTTTCATGTTTATTTCGTCATTTCTTATATTCAAAAGAGATATATAAAAATTTATAAAGGTTTTTATACAAGAAGTTTTTTTCCATGCTTTGGCCTTATCTTTGAAATTGGGTGGCATAGTATTAACAAAAACTCTATACAATGCAATAATTTTCAATAATTCTTAAAATGTATGTGTTTGAAGGTCATAAAGAATAATTAAGGTTAGGTAAGAAATAACGATTATTTAAATTCATTTTTAGGTACCAATGAGTTTTTGAACATTTAACTTGTGTTTTTAAATTTAATTGTCATTGACGAGCCGTTCTTGTAAACAAATATGGGGTAAAGGAGGAAGACAAAGGGGAGCCTTTCATTAGTGCGAGGTATCTGTTGTTGTTTTAAGCATGCCTTTATCTAATCAGACAAAAGACCGACTAACTCTCGTTAGAGCTGTCCTTCCGTGTTTTACTCATCTTTTAAACCGTCAAGCGAACACCATTATTTTAAATAAAATTTATTGGGGGACGTTGCCTTTAACGATGCGAAAATATGTCGAGATGAGCGGATTAAATTTGTTAAGGAATTTGATATTATTTGTTCAAAGGTTAAAGTAGATTGTCTATTGTTACCGTTTTTATGACTGTTGGTTGACGTTTAGAGATGGTTTCAAAAATAAATGACCATTTTAATTAAATAGTAACCTAACTTTGCTAAATTTAACTGTCAGTTACTATTCAAAACAAATTTTAAGCCAAAATAAGTAGTTTTTGTAGAAAATATTTTCCATAGGAGATTGTTTTTACATTTTTTTATTATTTTAAACTGTAAAAGAGATTTTTTACAGAACTTTGTCAAAAGCAACGATCTTTAAGAACATCTGATTTATTTTTAGTTTTATGGTGCTATTTACCAGTTTAAGTTTGCACCATATAGAAAACTTTTTTATTATTAATTTTACGAAAAAAAGTAATTTTTTTATAAAAACTCTTGCATGCTCCAAAATTAAAAATGCAATCATCAGATAATAATTTTTTACAGTTATTTACGAGGTATGTCAAAAAATTTGAATTTTACTCAAGAAGAAAATACCTTTATTTTTTGTAATATCAAAAATGTTTATTAAAAAATATGTTTTATATTAAAAATAACATTTAAATATGCAAACTTGTTCCTTAAAAAAATATATATATATATAGCGACAAGGAGCGTTTCTGAGACTTTTCGCCGTTTTGACAGTTCTTAACCTTTTTTTTTCATATTACATTTTAACATAAGTATGCATTAAGGTACCGACTGTCAAGTTATAAATTTACGCCCCCTGTAACTTTTTTATTTTTTTTTTGTACAAAATAAATAATTTTATTAGTTTGTTGGGTTAATTCTGTAGTTTATAAATTAATTATAGGACTTTTAATATCTTGTAAAATATACAGGGTAGGACAAAAGGTATGATCTTTTTAAATGGAACACCCTGTATATTATATTACTTATAAAAATGTTTTTAAAATAGCTTTTAAAAAATACTTTATTTGACATATCTATCTCTATTACTTTTGGAAATATGGTCATCTAAATCCAAAGAATAAGTGTAAGAAATTCAATTTTGTAGGTAGTTTATATGTATTTATTGTAGCAATAATTGCCCAATTATTTTATATATAGCCATATTTCCAAACCCATTAAAGATAGACCCATAAAACATAGTATTTTTTAATGATCTTTAAATTATCTTTAAATTGGTGATTCAATATACAGGACGTTCCATTTAAAAAATCATAGTTTGTGTCGTACCCTGTATATCTTAAGAGAAAAAAGAATTCTAAGGAAAAATACAGATAATTAAGAATTATCCTAAAAAATGTTGTTTCTATTTGTTTTATACTATAACAAATTTAAAAGGTTAGGGGATGTAAGTTTGTAACGTTTCTTATGGGAATTAAAAATTATTCTTTAGATTTGCATGGTCATATTTCGAATATTAATTAAGATAGGTATATAAAATGTGTTTTTTAAGAGTTTTAAAAGATCTTTTTAATGGTGAAATGATATATAGAGTGTTACATTTAAAACAATCATATTTTTTGTCGTACCCTGTATATCTTAGGGAATAATAAAAATCGAATAACTTATTTAGAAACAACAGAACTAACTCAACAAACTAATATTTTTAATTATTTTGTACCATAAAAAATAAAAAAGTTAAGAGGGGTGTAAATTTATAACTTAACACCGGTACAAACTGGCATTTTTACCGTTATAGCTTTTCTCTCTTTTTTTTTTTTTTTTGAAATGGACAAGTTTGCACCTTTGAATGTTTTATTATATTTATTTGTTATTTATTGGCTTTGCGTTAACACTTTTCTTGTTTACCAATAAACTTATTATATTACAATAATATTAATTTTTTTATTACCTGTATATTTTAAATTTTAAAAAAAATTATAACGCACTACCAAGTTTTAAATATAATAGGTTATGTGACATTTACCCAAGAGGTTGTCAAAATTTTAAGTATTATAGCATAGTTTTGGTGCAAATATTAATAAATTATTAGTTTAAAATCAACAAAAATGGATAAAAATACAAAAATAGTGTCACTACCAGAACCAAAAAATCTTAACACCCACCACTGGACAAATGAAGAAAAGGTTTTTAAGCGAAAAGACACAATATTAGAAGAAATTAAAGATCTGGATATACCCTTTAAAACAGCTTTACTTTATAAGCTTAGTAAGTCAGTATTTGGGCCCTTTTTAGAAGAATTAAATAAAAAGCAATGTCAGGATTATGTGCTAAATGAAAATAAAATCCAAATTTTATTCTGGCAACTTAAAAGATACAATACCCACGATAGAGACATTATTGAGGGTAGAAATAGAATAATACATGATTACCTAAATCTTTTAAAAAAAGCTGTTAATGATTGTGATATTATTGACTTACACTTCTTAGAGAATCATCTTGATAATCTTTTTCTGGATTGCTCTTTTGTAAGTAAGTTATAACCTATACAGGGTGCTTCAAAACAAATGGAAGAATAATTAAAATCTTAAATATCAGCTTGTTTGCTAAATATACAAGGTGGTCATTTGAAAACGAAACAAGCTCATTTGAAGCACTCAGGCAATTTAAAGAAAACGCTTGAATACGTCAATTTTTGATTTTAAGGGAAAACCCCTGAACTGCAACCCTAGCAAAGGTAAAACTTAGCCCCAAAATCTTAAATGGAAAAGTGATACCTTAGATCTCCTAACCCTAATTATAACTATCAATTTTAAAGTATCTGGTACTCCTACACTATCCATTGCTCTAACAGCTTGTTAATATTTTGGTTTTTCTATTTTTCATGTGTAATAATTAGTTACCTGTAAGAGCAAGCTACTTTAAACTAAGGGTATATAATAAGCGTTAAACGACCTTTTAAATGAGGTATTAATTAATTTTTCTGGCAAGGGTGAGATTCACTTTTAAATTATAGGGGTGAATCACACCCTGGTCAGAAGGATTAATTTTAAAGATTGTTTAACCCTTAGCCCTAACCCCGAGTGCTTTCGAAGACCTTCGTAAGTGTTGAAAGAACTTGGAAAAACTAGGGTAAATTATTTAAATAAATAATTAAACTTAATTAAATAATCCTTACTTTATACAAATCTATAAACAAAAAACGTATTATTTAAAGTCCGAAACAATATCAACGCAAATAATAGCACATACTTTAAACGTAACAGTTGTAATCAGGGTGGAGAGACATTTAAAATAAGGTATAACTCGACCTCTCTTTTCATTAAAGATTGCACTTCAGGGGGTAAAAGTGATAAAAAAATTCCTTTTAAAATAAAAATTGACGAGTCTGAGTGTTTTCCCTAAATAACCTGCAGTGTTTAAAATTAGGTTCTTTTTGTTTTCAAATAGCCATCCTAAATATTCTGGTGGCTAAAAATTACTACAGCCCCTTTATTTCTTTTTCAAGGGATATCTTTATTAATAATTTAGCTTACGACTGGCTTTATAGTGTTATTTTAAAATTATAAAACAATTATTTATTTTAGATCAAACAGGTAGATTGCACTTTACAAAATTTTCAAAATATTATTGTACTAACCCTAAGTGGCAACTATATTAAAAACATTTCGGGATCCTATTTGCCAAGAAAACTAAAATATTTGGAACTTTTTGATAATCTAATTACTGATTTATTAAGTCTAACTAGACATTTTCCAAATCAAATATTACATTTGGGGTTGGGAAGAAACAGGCTAACTAACGGTAAGTATATAATCCTTCTTTTTTATTTTTCATTATAAATACAACGTGTCCAAGATAAGAAAGGCCAGTATGGTATAGTTTTATATACCTAATAATATGCCGTTTAGAAAGTTTTAAAATTCCGAGTATTTCCGGAGATATCCGGAAAAAATCGACAAATTAGAAATTGGTTTTATTTTTTCCTGGTCTTATTTAAAATCGGATTTAAAAATAAATTTTACTTTTGCATTGGCACTTTTTCTGCTCTATCTAATGGTGGTATTTTATTTGAACTGCGACGTTTCGTTTTCGTAGGATCATCATCAACTTTATTTTTAATACGGTCCTGATATTCTAATATCAAAATTTAAAAACCTATTTTAATACAAATTCAATGAGGTATCACACATTAGGGTTTAATCCTAATACGGATCTATATTTGTTAAAATTTGAATAAAATAATTAACTTTACATTTTAAATTATTAAATTACTTTAATAAACCAAGCAGAACATAATGAAAATCCCCTAGCATCACTTACTTACATTTTTTAAATACGGTCCTGATATTTTATTATTAAAATTTTAAAGTCAATTTTATTTCAAATTCACATTATGGTTTAACCGTAATACGGCCCTGTATTTTTGAGAATTTCATAAAAATGGTAAGCTCTACATTTTAAAATAATACATAAGTTTAGTAAAAAATAATAACTAAAAATTCTCAAGTAATAAATGGTCAAATGATTCACTTATGAAATAACAATTTTTACACGAAACTTGTTTCCGCTTTTTCTATTTAAGTAAATCTAATAAAGCAAGCATCTTTAATAATTTTTAACTGTAACTTATCTAAAATATCAAAAAGCCTTAAAAAGTAAATAATTAAGTTGGTAATAGATCATTTGTTTTTGATCATTGATGGTATGACGGTAAGATACTAAATCTGCGCAAATGCAAAACAATTTAGAGGGATTTTGCATGATTCCGTGATAATGATCATACCGTCATATCGTCAATGGTAAGAAAAACAAATGATTTATTACCAACCTAAATATTTGGTTTTAAGGCTTTTTGATGTTTTAGATAAATTACAGTTTAAAATTATTAAGTATGTTTTGCTTGTTGTTAGATTTACCCAAATAGAAAAAAGCTAAAACAAATTCCGCATAAAAATTGTTATTTTATAAGCAAATCATTTAATCACTTATTATTTCTGTATTTTAAAGTTTAATTTTTACTAAACCAATGTATTAGTTTAAAATGTAGTACTTACTATTTTACCGAATTCTGAGAAATACAGTGCTGTATTACGCTTAAACCATAATGTAAATTTTAAATAAAATTGCCTTTAAAATTTAAATATTTAAATATCAGGACCGTATTTAAAAAATATGAGTTAGTGATGTTCGGGGGTTCTCGATAAGTTCTGGTTGCTTTATTAAAGTAATTTATTAACTTAAAATGTGTAGATAATTATTTTTATCAAATTTCCCAAAATACCGGTCCGTATTAGGAATAAACCCCAATGTGTGATACATAATTGAATTTGTATTAAAATAGGCTTTTAAATTTTGGTATCAGAATATCAGGATAAAGTTGATGATGGTCCTACGAAAACGAAACGTCGCAGTACAAATAAAATACCACCATTAGATAGAGCAGAAGAAGTGGCCATGCAAAGGTGCAATTTATTTTAAATCCGTTTTATAAGACCAGGAAAAAAATTAAACAAATTTCTAATTTTTCGACTTTTTCAGATATCTCCGGAAATACTCGGAATTTTAAAACTTTCTAAACGGCATATTTTTAGGCATTTAAAACCTCAATCTTGTTCTCATTTAACCGACTTCGTATCTCTTACTATTTCCAAGATGCCCATACTGGCCCTCCTTATCTTGGACAGGTTGTATAGTGCCACTTTAATAAAATATTAATGGTTCAACGCAAAGCCACTCATTTACAAACTTTTTATTACCTGGAAATATTGTGCCTACCAATGCCTTTTCAACCGGTTTAAATAAATGTGAATCATAAGACAATAAATTTAGAAAAGAGGATGGAATTCTGTTTAAGGAGAGGATTTGTCGTGCAGTAATAATACACCCTTTTAAAAGAATAAATAATTTTGAGTAAGTAACTTAACAATCAAATCCTAATAAGTTAAGCGAATACCGAGATACTAAATTACCATTACCCATTTAAGATTTACCTATAGTTTTTGGTTTGAGAATTTTAAAGTTATACTGCCCTCTTTACATTTTTATTCTAATAATTGGTTTTAAATTTACTATACACGAGGTGTACTTAAAGTTTCTATAAAATATTATGTGGGTATGCACTCCCACTTACAACAAATAATCTATTATACATAACAGAAACAAGAGCCTATATTATTTTGACACTTAGACCTTAGAATATGAGCCAGGATAACCCATGCAACGAAGCCGCTCAGCTTATTGCTTTTTTACGTCTTAAAGCTCAACCAGACGGGAACTACAGCTTAACATGAGTTCTGAACCACGGTCATATGCGCAACTTAAGACCACGTCCCCACCCAGGGGGATATTCGACCCTTCCAACTGGGTAGGGTTCGCATGTCTATGGTTGCGTAGGACACGGTCAGGTGCATTCCGGCTTCTTGGTGCCTTGATGGCCTTTAGTGTCAATACATTTTGCACTTTGTTCGACTGTTGTTGGGCTAACCACTTAATTTTTGGTCAGACTTATAAATAAGTATTATGGCCGGACAAGAATTCGAACCCAGCCACGTCGATTTTGAGCCCATCGACCCAGCGGTTTAACACACCACTGTCTAATATCGTAGTGAAGCGTTTTTGAGAGAAATAACTTTCTGTTTAAATAGGATGGTATTTAATAATAATTATGTTTATCGGTTTGACAAATATGGGACCCTTCACAATGCTGCAACAAACATTATTTTTAGTGTCGTGAAAATAAAAAAAGTTTTAAAATATTTTTTATAGTACCACTTACAACAAAAAACTTAATGTTTTTAGATGTCCCCACTAAACAAAAACTTGTTTTAATTAAAAACGCCTTAATTTATAGACATCAAACAAAAGTCCATTAGTATCAGATCTAAATAGATCATGGTAAAAATCCTTTAGATACCAAAACATATCAAAAATTATCGAAAAAAATTAAAAATATTTTTTTACTTTGACACCCTCTTTCTTCCTTATTATCAACTATTGGATATACAGACTGTCCACGGATGGGGTTAACAGGGGGAAATAGAACCAAAAATTTCATTATTTGAAAAAAAAAAATTCTTCATAAACATTTTTTGCTTGTATTAAAATCCATAATTTGGCAAAAACTGGCGTTTACCGTTGAAAAATTGTGTTTTGTAGAATTTGGAGAAAGACGATGTTTGAAAAGCAAATTATAAAAGTTTCTTAGGGCATTTTAATATAAAAATTTAAACTAATTAATTTTTGGTAACTTCAAAATCAGTTTCATGAATCTTTTTGATACCCCTGTAACTTCAATAAAGGTATTTTAACGCTATTCGAAATACATTTTTTAAATGATATTTTGCTTAAAAATAAAAATAAAGGTAGCTGTAGAAAAATCTTGTGTTTTAAGTTTTTACGAGCCCTGTATGCAAAATCAACATTTCGTCTTCGTAAATCCCATTTTTTACTGGCAATTTTTATTTTTAAATGACATTTTTTAAATGAAATTTTGGGTCCATTTGTCCTCTTGTTAACCCCATCCGTAGACAGTCTGTAGGTATGTTTGGTTAAATCTTAATATTACGACATAAGGAATCTGTGGCTTTTCTGTGTACCATTAATTAGCGGGCACCCTATATACATACACATGGCGCGGTGAGCCAGTTGTGTGTAAATAATATATATGCGCATAGCAGTCCACGTCTAAAAAGACACTCAAAACCTTTTACAACTAAAAAGGAAAAATCCTTACTGCTTGTAATTACCTTGCACTGCAAGATTGCATCTCTTAAACACTGTCCGATCTGGATATGTAGATTTTTACACTAGCCGAAGGTATTTCTTTTAGAGCTAATTAGGATTACCAACCTTAGACCGGTTTTGAACTATTATATTTATTTTTAGAAATTATTATTAAAACTAAAAATATATTAAAACATAAATATAATATTAAACAACATAAAAATTAAAAAAGTAACATGAATAGGTCACCTGCATGTCCCAAAATGTTACCGTCCATTACAAAATTTATGAGTTTCCGTAATGGAGCGGTGTCGCCGAAAGCCTTTCACCGTGTGGCGAGTGTAATATCCGTCGAGATAGGGCCGTCGTAATTAACGTAATTGAGAAATGATGACTAATGACGAAGGAATATATCATTGGCGTTTTGAAACGAAAACCCTGTTTCGCCACGGTCCTCTCTATTATATAATATAAGACATCACCTCGCAATTTACACGCGGCGGCAGCTGAAAGGGTATGTGCTCCGATGCTTGAATTAGTGCTGATTGCGTTCTTGTGTTTTTTGCCTAATGGGCCATTATTGGAGAATATGCCAGTAAAAGGTTTTTCAATCCCCGTTAGGCGTAAAAGCTAACGGACATTTATACCTACAATCTGTGTTGTGAAGTTTTTGACAATGAGTTTTAATTTTAAATAATTAAGTAATGATAATATACAGGGTTTCTAATTGCGCTAAAAAATTAGGACCCATTTGTAAAATTAATTTTAAAATATATTAAGCGGTGCATCGCCACACGGAAAAAATCAAAGGCGTTGTATGCTATAAGAGTTTAGCGCAAAAATTGTGTTAAATATGTTTATTATTGACGTTCTAAGTATAATTTTTGTCATTAATTTTCTGTTATGAAAACCAACGAGTCTTAAAGTTTTGTAAGTGAATGATAGTATCTAACAACAGTAACCAAATATGAATTTTGACTACACTATGGTAGTATTGAAAATGGTAACATAAAGCTCTGCTACAAAAGTATAAAATACGACTGCACACACACACTGCTTCGTTTTTGTAGCAAGTGTTACTACTACGTGTTCCTGGGGTCTACCTATAGTGCTACAAATTGTAACTGTGTAGGTTACAATTGCATAAATATTTACCAGATTTTTTCCGTGCATAAGATATATATACAATAGACCATTTTTACCAGTCATTACTAACAACATTATTTTTCGTGGGTAGCTCTATTTTAACGAGACGCCCAACTTTTCCTAACAACAGTACTCGTTGGTGGTAGCTTACAGGGGTAATAAAAATTAAATGTGTTGATTTGACGGATATTAAAAGTGTATTACTAACAGGCATTTTCTCTGGTAATTTTTAAGATAATTATCTTAATAAGACCGAAAACATATGTTTCCTACAAAATGTCAGGGTTTCATCAACAGAACTCCCCTACCACCAACATCTATGATTAACGATATCGTGAAAAATAGCTACTAACTAGCTGATTTTTTTTCTGTGAGATTAAATAACATTTATATAATTTACCGCCCACATTGTCCTACAAATTGCAAGGTCACGTCATCTTGGTTTTTTAATATTTATCAAAACAACTTATTTAACCCCTGCTACCCCTGTATGCTACCACCAACAAAAATTGTTGCTAGAATAAAAGTTGGAGGTCTTGTCAAATTAAAGCTACTTACGAAAAATTGGCTTGTTAGTAATGACTGGTTAAAATAGTCCAGGGGACCCTAACTAATATGCTAACACACTAAATTTTGTTACTTTTTAATAAGCCAATTAAAAGTTGTTAAGCAACAACGATGTATTTTTACCGCATTTAAAAAAACACCCTGTACAAATAAAAATATATTAAACATTTACCTATTACACTACTCTGCTAAATAAAAAACGGCAACATTGTCAAATAATACTCTTAATTTTCATGCAGTCAATTTTATGGAGATTAATAAATTCATTATTTTTTAATGATTATAAGTTATGTTTTATTTTCTTAAAGTGGATAGATTGAAATTTAAGACTGTAAAAATATACATGGTGTTTCATTTAAAATATAAAAATATGCCCTATATCAGAAAATCGGCCATTTTGTTTTTGTGTTAAATGAATGTCACAACCAAATGGCAAGAATACCATTAAAGAAAAGTAAATTTTTTTTGTTGCGAAAGCCGCATCTTGATAACTTTATTTGTTTTTAAGTTATTTGCGGTTAAAATGGAACAACACATTTTCAAACACCATTTATATGGTTTTTAATTATTTATTATTTAGTATTTTTATATTGGCAATATTTTAGTGGACTTTTATTACACAGGGTATCCGAAAAGGTAAGGTCATAAATGACCCCTGTCATTTATTACCTTACCTGAGTAGGAGTGAGCCAAAATAAACACTTTTAAACTATTGCCACAGTACCAATGATATTTAAGCAGCTAAATAACCTCATACTGGTTATTTTTTTATTATAAAGCGGCTGTTCAGTTCAGTCGGAATTGTACAGGGTGCTACGATTTTTTCATTTAGTGATCATTTCACATTATTTTGTACAAAAAGGTATACTTTATTTGAATCGATATCTCGGACCGTTTCTTATAAAATCCCATTTTAGGTCAAGATCTACCAGCATTTTAAATGTAATAAAAGTTTTTTTTAGAAAACTTTTAAAATATGGTAAAATTAATAAAAAAAAACAAACCAATATTTACCTGTATTATAAAGTTTCAGAGGCTTACAAACACTAATTTCAATAATTTTACCACATTTTAATAATTTTCTTAAAAAAAAATAAATAATAAATACATGCAAAATAGGGTATACCTCTTTTGTAGAAAAAAGGTAAAGAAACCAAACGGTCAAAGCCAAGTGCCAAATTTGTCACCTGGGTCAAAAATGTATAGTGCAAAAAAACTGTCTCTCCCTGTATAATCCCGACCTACTGAACTGCTGTTTACCTCCGGAAAGAAGCATTATTATAGATTTTTTTATTATTAGTATTTTTTATATTATATTAGTATAGATTTTACTTTTCTAAATATTATTAGTACTGTAGCAACAGTTCCAAAGTTAAAATTAGTTTTTTCTATTCTAAATTTGAAGGTTAATTTCTCCCTAACAAAGCGCAATGGAACTTTTTTTTTAATTGAAGTACTAACACCATTTTAGCTCACTCCAACACCCACCTTTTCGGAACACTTTTTGTTTAAAAATATTATTTTATCACCTTTTTTATACTGCAATATCTTTCCAATGGTTAAATTTATGATCCCATGTTTATGGAACAAGACTACTATTTTCTTTTTGTGTTCATTATATATTAGTAACCACAATGCGCTTTTGTTTGGTGACTTCAATAAGATATTTTAACCTTAAAAGATCATACAATAATCAAAAATTATATTTTATTTAATTTTTTAATATTCACGTTATGAAAAAAGACAAATACAAATAAAAGGAAATAAATATTCGTTAGCTTCAGCGAAAACGACCGAAATGCAAGAAAAAACTAGAATTAGAGTTATATCACGTAGACCTATTAGTGCACCGTCCCATATATAAACATTTCATGATTTAATGTCTCGCGTACGCTGACGTGTGCCCGCGTTATTAATTATTATGACCTCGTAAAGGGGTTGTATAAACTTTTATCTCGTTTTGTCAGACTTTGTTGGTCCATTGGGCCGTGTTCACCGGCTACGATACATAAAATGAAATGTGTGCAGTTTTTTGTTGTACTAAATTTCACAACGCCCTTTGGTGACATTTGATATAATGACGGTGCTTGTATTTTCATTTTTATAATTATTATTTATACAGCTTATGCGAGATTGTGGATTTGCTTTTATTATTGTCATTATTCTCGTTATATGCGCTACTACCTAAAAAGTAGAAAAATTAAAATAATTTTTTAAAATACAAAACATTGAAAAAAAGTTTACTATTTATTAAACAATTTTAACATTAATTATACAGTAAAGACGCGTGGATTAAAACAAATTTCTTTCAAATTCAGTTATTATTTTTTGGAAATAGGCCTTAAAAGGTTGTCGTTAAGTATTTGTTTTACCGAACTACACTTTGGGCACAACCATAATACTTTACTAGGTATTTTTCCTAATATAAAGTGACCAAAGTATAGGTTCGTTTAGTTTTTACACTGTCGACAGAGGGCGGAATGGACAATAGGCTTCCAGCTTATTCGCCGTTTCGATTTTAAAAAGATTTTTTGGAGTTTTTTGTTACTGCCTACACCGTACTGATGAAAAGCAAATAGTTTTAAACCAGGGTTGCGGTTGGTGATTTTAATTAGCTCTGAAGGAAAAACCTTCGGTTAGTGTGAAGATCTGTTTGACCAGATAGGACAGTGTTCGACAAATGCAACCTTGCAATGCAAGGTAAAGGTTGGGACCACGATGAAATTTTTGCTTCGTAAGTTAAAATTTTTAAGTTTACCTGTAAAACCAATTTTTAATAACACATAAATTTCTTGAAAAACTTTTATCATAAATCCCAACCTTAATAACAAGCAGTAGGGAGTTTTAACATTTTTGTTAAAAATAAATTTTCCATTTTTATTTTTATCGTAATGTTATTCATATTTATCAATCGATCTTAAATTTTAACAAACTGTTTATATTTTTAAAAAACTATAGTCAGTTAATTTCTTTTTTACTTTACATTTTTTTATGCAATTTTTTTAGCAGTTGGAAAAAATGCTAAATTTAAGACTTGTAGATAATATTTGTTTTGTCGCAAAATTTCAAAATAAAAATTTTCTTTACCTTAGTGTTTCTCTAAATTTTTAAAGGTAACACTATAAATATAGCCCAAAACCTAATTACAACTTTAAAAATAAACCATAAGATATCCAGTTGTGTTTTTTTTTAACTTTCACATGTATTATTTATTTATTTTTGTAAAATTAACCTATTTCAGCATGATTATTTTTACCTATTTCATACAAGTTTGGTATTTTTAGTTAAATGTATAAAATATCACAAAATTAAAAGATCTTATTACTCTTTACTCTGTAACTTGTACAAAAAACCCCACTGTCTTTTATATTTTTCTAAATAATATAATTTTATCTTACCCTCCACAAATCCATAAATTACTTTTCAATATTAAATTTCTCATTCCCATTTTATTAAAGTATCCTTACTCTGACGTCATTGCTATATTTAAAACCTAAACTGACATAATATTTTACGAGCAATACAATGATATAACAATGATAAAGCTCCTAAACATTTTATTTTTTGTACATACATACTTTTATAATATTATATTCTTTTAATAAAATAAAAATAGTTACAAGAAGAATAATTATTTAATTTTATTTATTTTTTATAAATGTTGGGTATTCTATTAAACATATTGTAATACGATTCTTTTATATCTATAAAGGCAGTTTACAAAACGCGGTATTGTCGAAGTGTTTAAAATATAAAAAAACACTTGTTTTCTTGTCCTTTCATTTCTAACTCTTGTCAGAATATAAAAAACAAAAAATTAACTAAGTGATTTTCTACAGTAAACCTAATTAAATAAAAAAACCTAATTTTAAGTATTGGTGTGCCATACCCCAATAGATTGTAAACAAATTTATTATTGAAGTGTATCATTATTTTTTAAATTATAAATGTATATAATTATAAAGTAAGTAATACATCCGACTATTTAATTGCTACAAATAAATAAAATTGTATGTTTTGTATGTGGTCTAAATAAATAAGCAAATATTTTATTTATAACAACATATAGAGAAGAAATAAAACAGGTAAAAGCAACAGAAAACCTAACTTGTATTTCTAAACCCTTTTTTTATTACTTTTTGATATATTATGCCAACTAACATCATTTTTCAGTATGGGGTGATTTAAAAGAAAAATGTTTAAATAATTTTTAAAAGCATAAATATTTTATCATGTGTCTCTCTTTGGCGAATATATAATTTGAACCACAAGAAACACTATTTTAAATCGCTAATTAAGCTTTAATCTCAGTTTAAATTTCTAATATTTAATTAATCTTACCATTACTAACCAGAACTAAGCAAAACTCTTGCCTTAACTATACATTATTTTAGTTTAAAAAATAACTATTTCGTTCTAAAAAGTTTATTTTACATTTATCGAAAACCCGTTTAGGAATTTAAATTGGTTTTAATTCACTCAAATATATTACTTCCAGGATAAGTGTTGCAAGAGGACAAATTTACCAAAACTAATAAATACAAAATTTTACCTTAATTAATATTATACAGAACGAGTTATAAGTAAAAATATGAAAAAGGTGCAAAAGTAAAGTAGTTTTATTTTTTAAAATATACCAAAATTGTATAGGTAAATGTTGTAGAGGAATGAATTTTATGTCCAAATTTAAAGTGAACATTTAAGTTAAAAAATGTTTTTATAAACTGTTTTACAAATATTGCATACAGTTAAAAACTCGGCAAAAGAACGAAAATTTATGAAAAAAAAAATAAAGAAAACTATTAAAAAAATTATATTTTGCTTGGTCTTGTCCAGTAATTAAGTTTTAATGTGTAATTTAACAAAAATTGGAAAAAACTTTTTTACTTTAATGCTCTAACTTTAAATTTTGACATAAAATTTATTTCTCTTTTAACATTTACTTATACAATTTTGTTATATTTAAAAAAACAAAGTACTTTACTTTTGGGTATTTCTTATATTTTTACTTATAACTCGCCCTGTCGGAGTAAAATTTTGTAATTATTTTTACTCACATCTTATCAACACCCTGTATGTTTGACCAAACGGTTGGCTTTATGACTTTGTATGCAGCTAAAATAACATATATTGAATTACAAACAATTACATTTATTAATAATTTTACGAAAAAAGTTATTGTTTATAAAAGTTGTGCATGATTTTAAACCTAAAATGTAATAATTAGATATTATTTTTTGCAGTGGTATACAAGGAATGTCAGAAAATATGAGTTTTGCTTAGTACCCTTATTTTTTTATTATATCAAAATTGTTTGTAAAGAAAAGATGTTTAGAATTAATAGTACCCTTTAAATATGCAAATTGGTTTTAAAAAATAAAAAATGGCATATTTTTTGCAATAACGAGCGTTTCTGTGACTTATTGCCTTTTTGACTGTTCTTAAGCTTTCATTACATATTGTATTTCAAAATAAGTATGCACTAATGTAAACACTTAAATTTTTAACTCTTAACGATTAAAATATTGATAAACAAAGTTTTTGTTGATATTGAACAACTTTGCATATTTAAATGTTATTTTTAAACCTAAACATCTTTTCTTTATAAAAATTTTCGATGTTATGAGAAATAAGGGTACTTTTCCGTTTGACCAAAATTTATATATTTTTAAATGGCTCGTATATCACTGCAAAAGATATCTAATGATTGCATTTTAGGGTTTAGGCCATGCAAATCTTTATGAAAGGAATAACTTTTTTTTGTAAAATTAAAAAGTTTCCCATATAATGTGAACTTAAGTAGACAGGCTGTACAAACAACTGTATTTAGCCAATACAAACCTCCGGTTGGTCTTTTCGACCTTATATGCAGCCAAAATAATATAAATTTAATTACATAATAACAAGAATCCAACAACAACTTTTTAATATTGAATTGCTCACCATCATTTTTTTAAAGTGTCATTACTTTGACGTTATTGTTATTTTAAAAACATAATTAATATTTTAAAATTCAAATTAGTGTCGACCTCTTAAAATGCTTACAAACAGTTTTGTTTGCACAGATGGTCATTAATCAAGAGTGAACCAAAAGGCCAAAATATTAGAGGCATCGCTCTTAAGCTTTGTGTCAGTCTAAACAGGCCTATATTGCTTTTCTGGTCAAACTTTGGTGATTTATATTGCGTCAGGCCCTGATACAATTAGAAACATATTAGAATCTCATGTATGGGGTGAGCCTCTTAATAAATAGATGTTTAAGGGAAGTTGAGGAGTGAAAAGGAATGGGAAAGGGGCCTTTTTGTTTAAAATGACTATTGTCATATTACAAGTATTACAATGACAATGCTTCAAAATACAGTGTGGCCGTCCATAGTTTGACCTAATAAAGTTATAAGAATGCGGTTTTCGCAGGCAGCAAAAGATTTCTTACAGTTTTTCAATGTAAATCGTCAAAATTTTGTTGGGATGCTCCATTTGCACAAAAATAAAATGGCAGATTTTTTGATATGGGTCAACTTTAATATTTTAATTAGAATACCCTGTATAGTTTTCTATATTTCTAAAATTTAATTTTTTAAATTTTCAATCTATTAGAATATTTATTATTCTGTACTTTCAATATTAACATTATAGAAAATATAACAGTTGCTTCCTTTTTCTTCATAAAGCCTATTCTCAATATTAAAAAAAACAGTAATAATACAAAATTTCAAAATAAAAAAATATAAAAATGTAAGTTTAAATATTGGCGCCCCATACCTTAATACATTATGAACAATATTCCAACTAGAGTGTATCACTGTTTTTTAAATTATAATAATTATAAACATTAGCATAAATATATGTGCAAATTGGCATAAATCATAAGCAATATTTCATTTAATAAAAAACATTTCACGGAAATGCATAGGCAGCAACAGAAAACCTAAGATTTTGGTATAATAAACTAAAGAAGTCTACATATGAAATATAGGGCTATCAGTGGCTTTTATTTTCTGTAAAAATATTTTTTTAACTGTATTTTCTTAGACATCTTGTATTTGTGATTTAAATATGGTAAGCTTTATTACTAGAAATAATTAAAATTAGGATTTTAAAGGGCTATATAAAGAACGAATTTGGTATTTTTACTA